>JAJMDG010000177.1:0-17438 GCA_030565715.1 Hanseniaspora singularis (nom. inval.) | reverse complement strand
CAACATAGGTATCGGTGGTTGAAATACCATCGGTTCCTTTAGTTATAGAGTAACTGGTGACTGTGGTGGTATAGCTGTTTGTACCATCAACTGTTGTAGTCTTAACATGAGTTGGAGTTTGAATAACAACATAGGTATCGGTGGTTGAAATACCATCGGTTCCTTTAGTTATAGAGTAACTGGTGACTGTGGTGGTATAACTATTATTACCTGGTATGGTAGTTGATTTAACATGAGTTGGTGTTTGAATAATAACTATAGTTTCGGTGGTTTCAATATCATCAGATCCGGTAGTTATAGAGTAACTGGTGACTGTGGTGGTATAACTATTATTACCTGGTATGGTAGTTGATTTAACATGAGTTGGTGTTTGAATAATAACTATAGTTTCGGTGGTTTCAATATCATCAGATCCTGTGGTTATTGAATAACTGGTAACCGTGGTGGTATAACTATTATTACCTGGTATGGTAGTTGATTTAACATGAGTTGGTGTTTCAATAGTGAATAAGGTTTCGGTAGTTGCAATACCATTTGTTCCGTTAAATGTTGTAGTTTTGGTACCTACTGTGGTTGTAAAAGTATTTGTACCTGGAATTGTTGTGGTTTTATTATTGAATGGCGTATACACAGTAACATTTTCTTTAATAATTGTTTCGGTGTATGTCGTAGGTGGTGTAGCTAATGTGTTGCTTACAATTGAAACACTAGATGTAACTGTCGTTGTTGTTGATATAGTCTTTCCGCTCCATGGTAAAGTTGTAGTATAAAATTCTTTGTATAAACAGCTATCAATACTATCAAAGTTGTAAACAAAACCGGAAAAATCAGTATGATTAACACCATATGTGTCTCTATAAGTTAAGTTTATTTTACCTATTTGAAGTTTATTAACATAAAAAACACTAATAGGATAATATGTACCTTTTTCAAGATACATAGTCATCCTACTAACACCAGTTGGACCATATGTAGTATATATTTGTGCATTTGTTAATACATTACCTGTTGGGCTATAACTATTACAACAGCTTTCAGCAAGATAGTTTCCAGATCCAACAGAAAGAACAGCTAGATCATCAATGTAACCAACGTCAATAGTGTAATTCCCAGAAACTGGAGGAACAATAAAACCAGTCATATGAAACGCTAAACGATCCATAGCAACACTAGGAGATGTACCATTTGCAAACTTAAAATTATTTAAAGTCCCCCAATACTCATATGAACAAATTTTAGATAGTCTAGCAGCACAAAAATCTGTATTATTATAACTAATTACAGTGGCATAGACATCGGTAGCAATAGTTCCAGGTTGTGTAAAATTGGTATGTGATTCAGTAATCAAATTAGAAATATTACCTACATATCCACCAGAAAGATAATCAGTACTTGTAAACCTGGTTTGATCATAGATATTACTGGTATTTCCTATACCATAATACGCCACCCATGGGTAATAATATAAATTACCTTTAAAACCATCCTTTGGGGTACCAGCAATTGAACACCCAGAAATACCACCTAGGTTGGCTGTATCAACCCCAATAACATTTAAGGTTTTAAATAATAATATTGCAATAAAAATACTTAATTTAATCATTTATTTTTATTTCTGTATACGTTAATTATTAGTTTTGTATAGGTTAATTATTAGTTTTGTATAGTTTTGTATAGTTTTGTTATTAGTTTTGTATAGTTTTGTTATTTTTTTGTTATTGTTTTATAAATATAATAGTATTTAAATTATTTACAAATAAATTTTAATAAACTTAAGCTATTTATATACTAATAAATAATAAATTTATTTTTTCCATAAAAAAAGTTTTTTATAATTTATTTTTTTAAAAAATTTAATTTCATTGAAATTAAATTCAAAATAAATTTACGAACTATTTTTAAAGTCAATAGATTAAAATATTATTAAAAAAGTTGTTGCATATTTATTAAAATTTACCATAACCATAAAAAACCATTGTTTTTTGTGTGTGATTAAATCATAAATTCTATATAAAACACTTCGAGAAGACTGTTAAATTTTTTTCGATATTTTTTTAATAAAATTATTATATGCATGTAAAAATTCTTAGTAGGTATAAACAATTATTTATATCTTTTTTCATAAAAAAATATTTAATCTTATGATTGATAAAAAATTTAAAATAAAATTATTATTATAAAACATGATTGTACTTGATAAACAATATGAAACCATGTATCATAGAGCCAAAACTTAATTTACGAGCTTTTTTGAAAATTACTGGCTCAAAAATATTATAAAAATTTTTTTTAATACCCCCATAAATATTTTTATCAACGAAAAATTTTATTGTTTTTCAAAAATAAATAAAATCATGCATTTCGAATAAAATATTTTAAAACACGGGTATCTTTTTGTCTATAAAATCATGCAATCTGAATAAAATATTTCAAAAGCCGGGTATCTTTTTGTCTATAAAATAAATAAAATCATTCACTTCGGATAAAATATTTCAAAAACCGGGTACCCTTTTTTCTATAAAATAAATAAAATCATGCAATCTGAATAAAACGTTTCAATAACTATAAACTTTTAAAATAAAATACAGAGTTATAAAGTTAAATTCTTACAGTTTTTATGATTATATATTAACCAAATCGCAGTCCAATTAATAACTTTTTAAACTTAATATAGCTATAAAAGATAAATAGTATATGACTTAATGTGTTTTTAATCATTTGAATAATTTTTAAATTTATTTTATAGCGTAATATAATTTATTTTTGAGTATGCATAATAAGATTTTTTTTTCATTTACACAAGGATAAGTCTCAAAAAAATCTCTTAGGTTTTTTTTTTTTTCAAGAAATCTCTTGGTTTTTTATTATAGGAGAAAAAATACATTTTCTTTTTTTTTACGAAAAAATTTTATGATATTTGATTTCTCAAAAGCAGATAAAAACAGTGATTTTTCGCAAATAATTTGTTTTTTTTTTCTTATTTTATCTCATTTTTAAAAATAGAAACTTGTTTATCTATAACAGCATTATTTTTAATGCATATCTGTTTATTTATTTTTAATAAATTCACAATTTAAATCTTAGATAAGTAAAATATTAAATTTACAATGCATGTATGATCAACAAAATGTTGTTTCAGTATAATTAAATTTTTATAAAACATATTACTTTTAAAAGCAATATATAATATGGTTTTATATTTTTTAACATTAAATTAACCTGAAACAGCAATATCTAAATAAAAGTGCTTGTGTATTTTCAATTCTTTATTGTTTTAATCTATAAGGGAATAATTATTATTATTATAAAATACTATATCGCACATTAGAACTTTAATATCACATTCTCTTTATATTTAATGCAACATTTTATACTGCATTAAATTAATATTGACGTTTATCACCGCTATAGTTCAAACTATTCTTCTAATTAACTATCTCGTAATTTGTTAATTGTGTTGAAAATATTCTAGAATATTATTTTAGTGTTTTTATAAAGTTTATACTGTTTAACATTTATGTTGTTATTTCATAGTGGAGATTTACTTAAAAATTTTTGATAAGTATTATATCTACATAAGCATTTTATTAGTATAAATAATTATATCACGCACTTTTATAATTTTACAAATAATTTTTTTATAATTTAGTGCACAATTTATTTGTAACGCTAAAATAAATTAATGTTATACTATCTATATTTTTCGCTTATATGAAAATTATAGCTTTTATCATTTTTGTATTATCAATATCTGTCTAAAATTCAAACTTGGTAGGTAATTGGGGTACAATTTTTGATTTGAAGAATTGTTAGAACAGAGATCTTATTCACAATTGCTATACTTTTTATTAGGATTGCAATCGTTTATATTATATAAATCATCTAGTGAATAAATTAATATTTCAGTATCTAAAAACAGTTTTTTTTTATATTCTTGGGCTTAGACAATATATTTATATTAAATTCCCAATTCTACAATTACACTTAGGTAATAAATAAAAGATCTAGACCTTTCTATTCTTCTATATTGTTTAATAGATTGTCGCTTCCAAAGGTGATGGGATCACATGGTTATATCTGTTATCAGCGATAAAATCATGTCATGTGATGCAGATATTTGCAATGATCACGTAAGTACGCGTTTTCCAGACATATATTAATTCACATGATTTAAATGTTTACATTATTAAAAATTTTATATAATTAGTTAAATGTATTAAATTATATAAAAAATTACTAAAATAGGAAAAAATAATGTAAAAATAATGTAAACAAATTTATTTGTTTATACAGAAATTACTTAATTAGGAGAAAGATAAACAATTAACAAAAAGAAATGATATTATTTTTTTTAAGTCCCCCACAGAGATCATTCACACCATTGATCAAAATTATTTTTTTAAACATTTGGCGTATTGAATGTATTGAATTGAGGGGTGATAATATGGAAGTTATAAAGAGAAATAATGAAAGAAAAGGGTAGAAAAAGGAAGTAAAGAACAAGAAGGTCAATTAATATATAAACTATAAGAATAAAGAAAAGAATACTATAATAATATACCTTTAAAAACCAATAAGTTTTAAGAATTAATTAAGCTAAATTTTATAGTATTTATAATAATATATATACTAATTAATTAGAGAAGAAAATGTTAACAATAGATGAAACAGTTGAAAGAAGCTTTGATTCTATAAACACTTCTATAAATGATGGATTTAGTTATACAATAAAGGATGATAAGAGAGATGTTAATATATTAAAAGAGATATTAGATAAAGAAGATATTGATTTGAATGATAAAATGGAAGGAGATAGAGTAAATAGGGATAGATCAAAGATAAGAAGAAATTTATATAAAACAAATAGTTTTTATTATTCAGAAGTAGGTGTAGAAAAAGAAATTGATAAAATATTTGAGGAAGATGGTGATATAAAAAATAAAAAAGATAGTATAAATAATATGATGAGTAGAGATAGAAGTGTTATAAAGAGAAATTTTTCTTATAAAAGTGTTAATAGAAGAAGAACTTTATTAGGTGATTATATGTATAGTAATAATGAAGGAGTTAATAATACTTATAGTTCTAAAACTGTTAATGTGGTTAGTAGTCAAAATGTTAATATAGACGATAATACTCAAGTTTCTAATCAACATAATGTAGTTGAAAATAAAAGATTACATGTAATAACAAATTTACCACATTTAACTCATAACAATAACAATAATATTGTTATTAATTCACCAGTTATATTAACACCAAGTAATAAATATTCCCATAATGCTATAAGTAATAATAATAGTATAAGAAGAGGTGGAGGAGATAATTGGAGTAAAGGTGGTAGTGTTATAGGAGGAGGTAGTATTGTAGGAGGTAGTATTGTAGGAGGAAATAGTATAACACAATCAAAAGGATTATCTAGACAAGGAACTTATTATAGAAAAAGTAGTAGAATCAGTAGACAAAATATAGGATTAAGCCGACAAAATTTTGATAACAGTGATATAAATCATGTAATTGATTATTATAAATTTGAAGATGATCATGTAAATGATAATAATGAAGCAGTTAAAGATCAAATGAGTAAAGAAAATTATATCATAAATCCAAATCATATGACTAATTTGAATAATAGTAATAGTACATGTAATACTAATACAAAAATTAGTTTATCTTCATTAATCACTGCATCATCATCTATAGCTGCACAAGTAAGTTTTTATAAAACTAATATAGGTATTAGAGGTAATAGTATAAGACATGGTAGTAGAATTATAAGTAGAAATGGTAGTATAAGAGGTAATGGTGTTAGTAGAAGGATTATTAGTAGGAGTGAAGAGAGTATAAATGGTACAAGTAATAGAACCATTAATGGTAGGGGCAATAGAATAATAAGTAATAATGGTACTAGGGTTGTTAGTAATAATGGTAATAAATTTAAAAGAAATGGTTTAAATTTACATTTATTACGTAGATTAGAAGTATTTTTACAACGTATTAAGAGTATTTCTAGAAGAGAAGTTGTTAAAATGAAGGTTTATTTAAAAAGAAAATGGGGTGGTAGTAAAGATTTAAAGAGTAGTGTAAATGGTGGAAGAGTGGTAAGTAATGGGATAAATTTAATGAATAGAAGTGGAAGAATAGCAAGTATTAATGAAAGGATAGTAAGTAGAAATAGTAGAGTAATGAGTAGAAATGATAGAATAGTAAATAAAGATGAAAGAGTAATAAGTACTGATAGTAAAATAATTAATAAAAGAGGAAATGTCGCACCAAATAATACACCTATAGATGCACATCCTTATCAACAGATAAATCCATCTATACATCAATATCCTAATACTACAAAGTCATTACCACCTACACCAGAAACTTTAACACCAACATCATTTGAAGTAATTAAATCAAATGACCAAGATAGTACTGAATTAGGAAATAATACTGTTATTAAAAATATAAATCATAAACCAAGTAATATTATGGTTTATTCTGGTAGATTGGGTAGTGAAGGTGATGATGAATCAATATATGGTGTGTGGAGTGAATATGGAAGTGTGGATATACCTGAGGATATAACTGAAGGTGATATGACTACAGGTGGTGATTTAACTGAAGGTGGTATGAATACAGGTGGTGATATGACTGAGGAAGATATAACCAAAGGTGATACTACATTAGGAAAAGATGTAACTCCTTTATCAGTAGTTATTTCAAATGAAGAAGAATATAACACCGACCTCGTAAATAAAAATCATAATTCTGATAAGGAAAGCCTTAAGATAAGAGATAAGGTATCAGACATAAGAGATAACACAGATATCTTAGATAAGATCTTATCTCAATATTTTACTGAAGTCTTATCTAAAAAAATTTATACTAGAATAGAATTATCGCGTATGATGAATTTAGGTAGTTTAGTACGCAGTGGTAAAGTTGATAGATGTTTATCTTTGCCGATAGGTGTTTTGAAGTAAATGGTAAAATATAGTTTGATGATAAGAGATGATAGGATATAGATTGATAAGCTGCGATAAGAGATAAACTGATAAGCTTATTATATATACATATAGATCACGCGATTCTTATGATAAGAATAACACACGTGTCATAAATATTTAAACGTGATTAATGATTTTTTTTTTTTTAAATTTTTTCTTAAAGTCAAAAAAAAGAGTAGAAATATTAAAATTTGGAAAAGAAAATAAAGAAACCAAAGAAATAACCACAATATAAAGGGTACAAAGGAGGCGAAGAAGATAAAATAAGAGATAAATAGAAGAAAAGAGAGATATAAGTGGAATTAAGAGTAATTAACAAGAACTAAACTAAATAAAATAGACTAAATATACTGTATTATAGAGTTAACACCATTACAAAGAGAATTAATTAAAATCAAGAAGAAATAACAGTATATATTAAAAAAACATTAAACAAAGGTGAATTTAAACAGAAATAGAAATAATAAACAATGCAGAAATATTTAAAGTTTCCAAAATCTTGGAGAAATGATAATATAGCTGGATTAAACTTTTTGTTATGGTGGAAGAATTGTGTGAAAGCAGGAGATATAGGTTATATGAGGTATTTTTATGAAATGAATCCAAGAATGGTTTGTATGAATATGGGAATAAAGGGGGTTAATGGAGTAAGTAATGAGACTTGGAATGATACTGAATTTATAGAGAATATAGGAGGAAATAAAGAAAAAAGTGAAGGAATAAATTATGTGAATTCCAAGTTTAATAATAAGAATAAAGAACCAATTATAACAGAAAATTATAATAAAAATGATAATGAATCATTAAAGAATCTTTGGAATGAAAAAGTAGTTAAAACTAAAGAAAATAAAGAAGATTTAGGTGAAGCAGGTAAATTTATAATGGCTACAGTAGGTACAATGTATACATTAGCTTTACATGAAGATATAAGTAATATGTTAAATAATAATGGAGGAATGTTTAATACTATGAGTTATATGAATAGATTTAATGGTGTAGAATATCCACATGATGTTATTAATTTAGCTAATGTTAGATTAATTAGAGGTGATAAAGGTGTTAGTTTGAATGGATTACGTGGTGAATTAGGTTGGGGTTGTTTTTTTGGTGGTGATTTGAAAGAAACTGATAGAAAGGATATTATATTAGATAAAACAATTCAAAATAAAACATTAAATAATACTAAACAAATAATTCAACAAGAATATACACCAAAATTTAATCCTTCTCATATTTTAACACCTCCTAAACTTAAAGATAATACTCCACATATAATTGAAGAAGATTTAACAACTTTTAAAACTAGAAATAATATAGAAGATGAAGAGGAGATTAAGGATAATGAGGATTTAGGTATGTTTTCTGATAATATTGATGAGATTTTGAGACATCATAATAGGGAGATGCGTAAGGTTGGTGGTGGTAGGAGAAGAAATAGGTGGAATGGTGGTGAGGATAAGGATGTTTGAGTAGGGGGGTATTTTACAGAGGGTTTGGGGTAAACTATATGGGGCATTTATAAAGAATGGTTGAATATTATTAGGTTTAAATAGTGTAGATATGGGTGAGCTTGAATGTAGATGTTAGGATTGTGTACATTTGAAGACATTTTGTGAGTTGATAGAGTTATGAAGTATAAGAAGGTGATAATTATGAGGTTTATGTACAGATATATTGTGGTAGAAGAATGGGAATTTGGGTAAGATTGTGTAAATAGAAAAGGAGTATAGTTAGGAAAGATTATAGTTGTTAGAATTAAGTATATGATGGTGATTTTGTGAGTGATATTTTAAGAGTTGATAGTAGAAATTTTAAAGGAGTTGTTAGTATATTTCTAAGAGTTATTAGTGTATTTACAAGAGCTGTTAATGTATTTCTAAGAGTTATTAACATATTTCTAACATTATCAGTACATTTCTAAGACTTATCAAATCCATTTCTAAGCATTATAAACCCATTTATAAAAGTTGTCAACCAATTTCTAAACAAGACAACCTCATAACCATAAATAAATTATATATAAAAAAAATTGTAAAACTGTAAATAAAAAACATTATTTCAAAAAAAAGGATATATAAAAAAGTAAAAAGTTTACAAAAAAAATGATTTTAAACTTTACGAATTAATACACCAGGATTACCAGGAACAGCAGCATCAATAACCTTAACAGCACCAGTAGGGAAATCTCTAGAAGCACCAGAAACACCATCTAAACAAGAATTATCATTAGAATTAACTAATAAAATATCAATATTAGAAATATTAGCTTTAGGAATAGCTTGTAAAGATTGAGTAATAATACCAGAATCTACTAAAGAAAGAATTAAAGATAATTCATTAAATTGTAATTTAGGATTAAATACAGTTTCTGGAAGTTCACCAGAATTAATTCTTTGTTTAATTTTAGAGATAAATGGCATACATTTTTTAATATCTTTAGGTTGAATATTAGATTTAATAGTTTTAATACCTACATCAGTGAATAAATCACCAGATTTATGAATATCTTGTAATAAAGATAAACAATCTTTTTGCCAAGTTGGGAAATCACTACCAATGATAATAGATAAAGTTAATGAATCATTAATGGTGATATCACTTCTACCTTTCTTTAACTTTAATCCAGAACCTTCAGTTTCTCTAATTAATCTTTGTAAATCTTTTAAGTAATTAATTTTTTCAATAGAGATAACATCAATATCTTTAGAATCATATTGTGGGAATCTAGCACTTTGAATAGATTTTTTATTACCTAATTTTTCTCTGTAAATATAATCAGCAAAATGTGGTGCAATAGGTGTTAATAATAAAACTTGTACTTCAATATATTTTAATAATAAATTAAAGTCCATAGATTCTTTTAATTTTTCTAAAGTATCTCTATAATAATCTCTAGCGTTTTGTAAATCGAATAAACCTAATTTTAATGCAGCTTTATAGTTGGTTAAAGAGTATTGTTGGTAAGTTTTATTAGTGATGTTATTAATTTCTGCATTGAATGAATTATGGTATAAATTATCACCTTGAGGTTTATATTTATAGAATTGAGTCATTTCTTCACTCTTTTCCATACAATAACTAACAGAACCATCATCTAATTCAACTTTTTCAACAAATTTATCATCAATTTTAACACCATTAACATGAATCTTTTCTAAAATTTCATCAATCCATTCATTTAATACAAATAATCTTAAAATAGCAGCATTAGCACTAGATTCTTCAAAATTAGCATCTTCTACAGTATCACCAGCATCAGCTAAAGCAATTCTAGAAGCATCAGCACCAAATTTATTAACAATTTGTTCTAATGTCATAAAATTACCAGTAGATTTAGACATTTTTTCATTATTTAATAATAAATGACCATTAGCTCTAATAGCTCTAGGCCAGAATTTACTTGGGAATAAAGCAACATGAGTATAAATAAAGAAAGTTAAATGATTATTAATTAAATCTTTACCAGAAATAGATACATCTAATGGATAGAAATATTCAAATTCTTTACGTAATAAATTTAAAGAATCTATAGAGATATCAGATTTAATATCATTAGAATGTTGGAAAATATAATCATAAACTTCATCAGTCATTTGTTCAGGTAATATATTTAATTCACCAACTTCTTTACCTTCAAAATCTTTAAATAATAAATGAGCAATAGTATAGAAAGCTTGATAAATAGTAGAATCAGATAAAGATTCAACTAAATACTTTTCATCCCAAGGAATTTTAGTACCTAAACCATAAGATCTAGATACAGCCCAAGATGATAACCAATTTAAATTACCTTCAAATGCATTTTTAACTTCAGGAGCAAAGAATTCCATATTATCAATACATTTTTTAGTATCATTCTTCCAAGATTCTTCACCATAATCTATAAACCATTGATCTTCTAAAGATACAATACATTCATCACCAGATCTAGAGATTACTACATTTTCAGGTTCATTATAAATTAAAGCATCATTAGAATTTATTAATTCTTGTTTAATAATATTTTTAGCATTTTCTACAGTTTCACCTGAATATTTACCAATTATCATTTTACCAGAATAATAATCTTCTTTATAAGCTAATTTTTTAGCTTCTGCTAATTTAACAGAATCTTTAGGTGATTGAATTTTTAATTCTTTACATAAATATTCTGCTGTTAAATTACCATATTTTTCTGTAGATATTATTGGTATGAATTCATCATTTTCTGGTAACCATTCTGATTTAATACCATAATATTCTGGTTTATTAATTAAATCTTTAATTGTCATATAATCATCTGGTGAATTAGTTGGTACACAAGTTACTACACCTGTACCTTTAGTAGCGATTACTGATTCCATTGGTAATATTCTTAAATTTTTACTAGTAGCTAATGGTGCAGTTATTTTAGTACCTAATAATTTACTACCAGAAACTACTAAAACTGGCTTATAATCACCTCTATTTGGTGTTAAACCTTGATAAGACATATTCTTATAAGCTCTTTCAGTAGTTATTAAATAATGATCACCATTATTAAATACACCATAATCTATTTTTGGTGATACAAAACAACAAGTTTGTCCATACATAGTCTCTGGACGTAAAGTAGCAGCTAAGAAATAAATTGGTTTTTCTTTAGTTAATAATTCATTTAATTCTTTAGTAGCATTTTCACTAAATTCTTCAACTTTAATTTTAATACCAACATATTCTTGTGGTGTTACACCTTCACCACTTTGTCTATCATGATCCATACAAGCTTGACCATCCTTTTCTGAATAAATTGTATATCTTTTACCAAATTTAATTTTACCACTAGATTTCATTTTATTCATTTGCCAACGAATAAAACTATCATAATATGGATTTTTATCAGTTGTAATAAATGATCTTCTCCAATCTATTCTAGATCCAATAGATTTACAATCTTTTTGACATAATGGTGGGAAATAATTTAACCAATGTGTTGGGTTTGCAAATAAATGTATTTCATTTATTGGTATACCTAATTGTAACATAATTTCATGTTGATATTTAGCTGTACCTTGTTTAGCTTTAGCTTTAGATTTAGTAGCTTTAAATTTAAGTGGGTCTACTGAAGTAGTTTCTTTCTTTTCTTCCTTCTTTTCTTCAACTTCTTCCTTCTTTTCTTCAACTTCTTCACTTGGATGACAACTTGGACAAGTTTCAAAATTTTCACCAAACATTTCAACTTCTCTCTTTAATTTATCAGCACATGCTAAAATTGGCATACCTGTACAATGAAAACCTAAAGGAAATAAGGCTTTCTTACCATTCATTCTTTCAAATCCTACAGAATATTCTACCTTAGATAAAGTAAAACAATGTCCTGCATGTAATACACCATTCATATATGGATAAGCCATAGATGTCATAAATTTTGGTGTAGATTTACATTCTTCTTCTGTTAATGGGGCATCTATTTCAAATTGTTTTTCTTCTTCCCATTTTTTTTGATATTTTTTTTCTATTTCTATAAGAAAATCTCTACGTGTTGTGTTAGACATTTTCTATTTAAAATTTTATTAAAAAATGTTAATTTTGGTTGGTTTATATTAATTGATTTTCTAATTGATTTTTTAATTAATTTTAATATTTTAATATTATTTTATGTTTTATTTATGCTTTATTTATACTTTATTTTTTATTATTTTGACTCATAATTTTTTAAAATAAAAAAAAAAATTTTCACTTCGTCGTTGAGATTGGAAAAAAAAGAAAAAAAAAAAAAATTTTTTTTCGGAGCGTGATACGGGGGGGTATATATATAAATATGAACGAGGGGGGGGGGTAAATATAAATAATGTAGTAGTGTCAGTATAGTATCAATATAGTGCTAAAATAGTTCTTAAATTATACTGGAATAGGGTCAGTATGAAAGTAGACTGGTTTGTATTAATAGTAGTCTTTTTTTTAAGAGATAAATAGTGCTTTTTTGGGGGGGGGGGGGTAAAAATGGAGATTAGGTCATGTGACTATATTAATATATTAAACACGTGCCCAAAGATTGGATACACACACGTGATAAACCATTACATTTACACACGTGGTCAACACCACATATACAAATATACAACCACCACAAACGTGACCACACCAGATTAACCGCCATAATTACAATAACCAAATAATAAAAAAGTAAGATAATCACACACGATAAAAAACTAAAAATAAATAAAACGAATAATAAGGAATAAATGTATCTAAAAAGATAATAAAAAGTAGGTAAAATAAGTGAATAAATAAATAAATGAGCAATTATAGATGACCAAAAGTAAGATTACTAAAAATAAATACTAAATAAAATAGATGACACTAATAATCTATAGCAATTAATATGATTATAAAGAATTTATACATATAGTCTTATTATTAATGACGTATTTAATATTATTATTATTATATAATTAGAAACAATTTAATGTTTTATTAGTATTTTTGTTATCTTTTGGTGAATTTTATTAAATTCTGAGGGTTAATGTGTGATTTCATAAGGGTTTTGTATGTATTGTGTGTTTATTGTTGTCATTTATTATTAGGGTTGTCATTCATTATTGTTTTTTTTTGGAATGCTTATTGACCCTCAAAAGGTGTAATTTGAGTTTATTGTGAGTCTATTTTTAAGCCTATTTACGTTTTTTTACGTCTATTTACGCCTATTTACGCCTATTTACGCCTATTTATGCCTATTTTTAAGCCTCCTTTGTGATTATCTTAATATTTTAGTTCTCCCCTTAATTTATGATATATTATTATGTCCGCTGTGGCAAGTATTTTTTTTTTTTTTTTTTTTTATCACCCTTCATCGCGATGTAACCACAAAATCAAAAAAAAATAATATAAATACACACCCAAATCAAAGAAAATAAATGAATATTTAAAGTATAATATTAATAATAAAAAATAAGATATAAATATATTAAATATACAATTTAAAGACCAAGAAACCATGGATTACAAAGAAATGCATATAACAGAATTAGCCTATGAGCTACAACCATTGTTTGAATCAGAATTACCACCAAACAATGAATTAATTGAAAGATTAAATAATTTATTAATAGAACTTAGTGTTAGACTTAGAACTGAATTTAATAGAGATATATTAAGAGAATGTGGTTTATTAGAAGAATTAATAAATTCTAATGTTAAAATTATTAGATGGGTAGAAGGTAATGAAATTAGTATGAGAGAATTATTAGATATTGAAAATACATTAGATATAAAACATAATAGAGATAATGATTTAAATGGTGTTGGTAAAAAGATTGTTCCAATTAAAACTATAGCTGGACATCCTTTAAATAGTGGTAATAAATTAGGTGGTGATATTATTCCTGGTAGTAATTTAGTAACTTTAAATAAATTTGTAGAAGAAAAAGTTGATATTGATTTAACTTTACCAGTATATGCTTATACTTCAGTTTATATTAAAACTTCTGAAGATACTCATATAAATAATGAAGTTACTAATCATTATTTACCATTATTAAATAGTTTATTGCGTTGTTTAATTAATGCTGTAGCAGATAATGAAGAAAATAGAGTTATTTTAATAAATAGTAATTTATTAGAAAATATTATAAAATTTTTAACAAGATTATTAGATTTAAAAGTTATTAATTTACATGAAGTTAATTCTAATTATGATTTATTAAATTATATTTTAATTCTTTGTACAAATGTATGTTTAGAAGATGATATTGAAATTATTACAGATGATGAATTAATAAAAAGTATTGTTATTTTACCAAATATTCATGAACCTATTGGTATTATTAATACATCTGGTGTTTTTAAATCTGAAAAAGTTATTAAATTACCTGAACCTTTTAATTCTAGTGGTACTATTAGTTTAAAAAAGGTTAATAAATTAGGTTTAATGATGTTAAATTTAGTTGAATTAGTTATGAAGAGATGGCTTAGAATGCAGTATAGATCTGGTTATTCTTTTTATTCTAATATTATTTTAAATCAAGAGACTTTAGATATTTTAAAGTATTGTTTAGATTTAGTTGATGTTTTAAGTGAGGCTTTTGGTGAGAGGTTTGAGGAGTTGAGGGTTGGTGATGATGATTGGAGTGAGGTTTATTGGGTTTTGATGGGTTGGTTTGGTGAGGGGGTTCGTGCGGAGATGAGGGAGGGGGTTTTGGGTGTGGGAGAGGGGGAAGTAGAAGATGAGAGTGACTCAGAATCAGAAAAATCCCAAAATGACGATAATACATCAAATTACAGTAATAAATCACCACAAAATGAAGAGATTTTAAATGATAAATTAAAAGAAAATTTCTTAGAAACTACAACAGAACCTACAAAAACCATTGAAAACACTACAGAAGATAACAAAAAAAACCAAACATCAACAAAATTCAGTACAAACCTACTAACAACGACAAAAATCTTAGAAAATAGAATAAAAACTAATTACAAAAGTAAAATAGAATTAGAAGTATTCTTAAAAGTATTAAACGACTTAGAATCTAAGACAATAGGATTTGAATCTAAATTAATATTATTAAGAAGGATAGTTTATATGGGTCAATGTGTAGGAGAAGGATTAGTTATTGGTGATAGAATTAGAGAAGTTGTTGGAGAGATTAAGGTAGAGGGAGAGGTTAAGGTTAAGGGGGTTGTAAAAGTTCGAAAGAATTTTGATCCAGGGTATGTTGATGGGTGTAGGAGTTCTTTGAGGGTTACTGAGGATGGGGTTAAGATTAGGGATAGTTTAGGGGTTGTTAAGTGGTTGTGGGTGGAGATGGTGGAGGGGATGGGGGAGGGGGATGGAGTAGAGAGTGGAGTAGAGAGTGAAGTAGAGAGTGAAGTAATGGATGGAGTAAATGGGAGTGGAGTCATAGATAGAACTGAACCAGAAATAAAAAAACCAATACCACAACCCCACCAAATTACCCAAACCACCCAAAAAAACCCAACAAACTCACCATCACCACTAGAAAAAACAACAACAATAAGTCCAACACCAACACCAACAACACCAAAACCAAAAATAATAAAGAATAATAACTCCAAAGAACCACCAAACTATACAATATCATTACTAACATATCATTTATTTAATGAATTAAATACACCAAAAATATTAAATAAATGGATATTAAATGTATTTAATTTAACGAAATATTTGAATTATTTAAATAATAAGTTAATTTATAGTGATGTTTATTTATTAACACCAGCTATAGCTTTATTACAAAGGAGTATATCAATAATTAAACCATTTGATGAAGTTAATGGTGATGTTAAGGAGTTATTTAAGTTTATATTTGGAGTTAAACAAAAGTTTGAAGTTTTAGGTAGAGGTGAGAGTGTTTATACTGAAGGATTTGGTTATTTAAAGAAGTTATTAGAGAGGTTATTTTTAGTAGCTAGTGGGAGAAGTTTAATTAATGGTGGGATATTTGAATTAATGGATTTGATAGATTCTGATGGTTTTATGGTTTGTACGGTGGTTTCTAAGGTTTCTAAGGTAATTTTATCTGATAATGAAGTTAATATTATACAAGCTGTAGGAACACAATCTGAAGGGTTAAGTTCTGGTGGGTTAAGTATGGTTGTGGGGGATGTAGGTGGAGATTTAGGTGGTTATTTAGATGATGTTGATACTGATGAAGGGATAAATACTAACAACCCTTATAACCAAGGAGTAAATAGTAATAACACCTCTAGAATCACATCAGAAGATACACTTTTAGGTACAGAAATAGAAGGTATTAACCTTGAAGACGAATTTAACGAAATTGATGAAACTATTACAAAAAATTTTACAATAGTACCAAATTATAACAATTTATCAAATTTAATAAGTTTAATATTTAAATATGCGAATACACCTAATTATTGTAATAATTATGGTTATTTAGGTCAATTATTTAAGGCTTTGGGGGTTTATGTTAGGGAGTATTTGTTGAGGTTGGGTGGTGGTGTTGGTGGTGGGGATTATGCCAATGGTGGTGCTGATTATGCTAGTTATGCTAATTATGTGAATGGCGGTGATAATTCTAGAGATTATAGTACCGACACAACTAATAATAACACCGACACAACAAATCATAACACCGACAGCAACAGTAACACCTCAATAAACTCAAACCAATTCACAACCAACAACCAAAACTTACAACCAAAACTTTGGTTTTTATTATGGGATTATGAACTAGAATTAACTGAAGTTATTAGAAGAATATTAGAAAGTGATGGTATTGGTATTATGGGGGATGATAGTTTGATTAGTAATAGTTGTATTAATGATAGTAAATTGAGTTCTGAGGTTAATTTTGTTGTTAATAATTTGAGGTTTATGTTAGGTTTGTTATTGAGTGATGGTAGGTTGTTGGAGGGGTTTAGTTTGGAGGGGGTGGAGGTTTTGAGGGGGTGTTGGGGGGAGTTGGTGGTGGTTTAGGGGCGGATGTTTGCAGG
>JAJMDG010000176.1:0-18233 GCA_030565715.1 Hanseniaspora singularis (nom. inval.) | reverse complement strand
TAATATAATAAAGATAAAAAGGTATTAATTATAAATAAGGGAGTACAAGATAAGAATGTAGGGATTAAAAGATATATGAAGTTTAAAAGGGATAGGAATTAAAGGGGAAGAGTAGTAAAGTATGCTCAAATCTAAAATTAGGATTAATAATTTAGTGGCAGAATATATTATTTTTAATGATAGAGCATAAGTTCGATTCTTATTTGATCCATTGGGACATTATACAGATTACTCCAACATATTATCTAAAACTAATTAAATTAAGTTAAATAAAATTAGTATATTAATAATAAGATTAGATAACTAAAAAAATTAATTAATTAGAGTGAATTTAGCAACAGAAGTGTTGAACATATGACCAGGGATAGGCATAGGAGTATTAAATTCAATAGAGTTAGTAGATAGACCTTCTAAGTAAGTATTAGCAATTTCATTAGAGAATGTGAAAGCAGGGTTAACATATGAATTAGAAGAAACTTTTAGTCCATTAGATAATTGGTTTTCAACAACAATAGTGAATTGTAACATAGATAAAGATGATAAGATAGCACCGAAAGTAGAGATTTCGTTTCAGGCGTTATAAGCATCAGGGTAATCAGAGATTCTTCTAGGCATACCATTCATACCTAAATAATGCATAGGCATGAAAGTCATATTAGTACCAACGAAGATCATGAAGAAATGAATTCTAGCTAAGTTTTTATTGAAGTTTAAACCAGTAACGATAGGAGATCAATGGTAGTAACCAGTGAAGATACCGAATACAGCACCTAAAGATAAAACGTAATGGAAATGAGCAACAACATAGTATGTATCATGGAAAGCAACATCAATAGAAGCGTTAGATAACATAACACCAGTAACACCACCTAAAGTGAATAAAACTAAGAAAGCTAAAGCGAATAACATAGCAACAGAGAATCTAATTTGACCACCAATGATAGTAGCTAATCAAGAGAAGATTTTAATACCAGTAGGAACAGCGATAATCATAGTAGCACTAGTGAAGTAAGATCTAGTATCAGTATCTAAACCAGTAAGGTACATATGATGAGCTCAAACAATGAAACCTAAGAAACCGATAGATCCCATAGCGTAAACCATAGAAACAGATCCGAAAACGTTTTTTTAGAGTAAGTAGCTAAAACCATAGAAACAATACCGAAAGTAGGAACAATCATAATATATACTTCAGGATGACCGAAGAATCAGAATAAATGTTGGTATAATAAAGGATCACCACCACCAGCAACGTCATAGAAAGAAGTATTAAAGTTTCTATCCATTAATAATAAAGTAACACCAACAGTTAAGATAGGTAAAGATAATAATAATAATCAAGCAGTAATATAGATAGATCAACCGAATAAAGTCATATCCATCATATTTAAGTTATCACCAGTTAAGTTATGAGCAGTAACAATGAAATTAATAGCACCTAATAAAGAGGAGATAGTAGTACAATGTAAACCGAAGATAACTAAATCAACAGAGATACTAGAATGAGCTAAGATACCAGATAAAGGATAATAAACAGTTCAACCAGTACCAGCACCAGATTCAATAATCATAGAAGAAGAGATTAAAATTAAACCAGGAACTAACATTCAGAAAGAAATGTTGTTTAATCTAGGGAAAGCCATATCTTGAGCACCCATAGCGATAGGCATGAAGTAATTACCGAAAGCACCGATTAAAGCGGGCATAACAGATAAGAAAATCATAACAATAGCGTGAGCAGAGATCATTAGATTAAATAAATGGAAGTTATTATGTAAGAAAACATCACCAGAGTGAACTAATTCTAATCTCATAACTAAAGACATAGAAAGTCCAACCATAGCAGCGAAAGCGGCATAGATAAAGTATAAAACAGCAATATCTTTATGATTAAGACTTAAGATTCATTTTTGAACGAAACTAAGATGCATAAAAAATTTTTATGAATAGGTACTTATAAAGAGTACATAAGAATAATTAAAGATAGTTGGAATCGAACCAACGAATTAACTCTATCAAAGTTACATTTTGCCACTAAATTATATCTTTTATAAAGAGTAATAATAAAATAAATTAAAGGGATATTTTATAAGGGAATTAAGAGAATCAGTTGCAATGGACTTGAACCACTATCGTTTCCTCCCAAAGGAAAAATTTTACCGATTAAACTAACATCTGAATAAGAAGGATTATCTGGCGGATTAAGAGAATATGAGGATTTGTTGTACATAAGATGCCTAAAGATTAACTTTATTTTACTTTATATTTTCCTCAGTCTTAAACCAGATTCGAACCAGTATAGACAATTTAGAAGATTGTTGCTTTACCATTAAGCTATAAAGACTAAAATTAGAAATAAATGAGACTCGAACTCACATCCATTAACATGACAAGTTAAGACTTTACCATTAAGTTACCATTTCTATTATTAATGAGACTTGAACTCATAAGTCTTACGACATTTCATCTTAAATGAAACTTGTTTACCAATTTCAACATAATAACATTTGCAAATAATTAGAATCGAACTAATACAAAGAAGGTGGAAACTTCTCATTCTACCATTAAACTATATTTGCTATTTTTAAATAAGGAAAGAATCGAACTTTCAATGAACTATGTCAGCAAAGCTACAATTTGCCTCTAAAACCATTTAGAATCTTATTTATATTTTATAATTATTAAAAATTACAGAAATTCTCAGTAAATCTGAAATTAAATTTACCTAAATTATTAACATGGGAAAGTGAATATTGAATTCTATCATAGAAACATCTATTCTTAAGATTATTAATTTTAATAAAGTCAAGAGATAGTTTTAGTGTAAGATGTAAACCTTTTAATCTAATTGCCACATCAAATGGTACTCAATAATCATTATGTTTATTTTCTAATTTGAATAGATTAGAATTGAATTTGTTTTGATCATAAAAATTTCTTAGGAAATCATCTAAAAGATAAAATTGAGATAAATTAATTAAAGAATATTTTTGATTAAGATAATTTTGTTCAATAAAAGTGTATTTTAGAGATTTATCATTAAAAGTATTAGAAATATCTAAATTTAAGTTAGTATGAGGTAAGAATTTATTATAAGTTAGGTATAAAACTCTGTTATTCATTAGATTTTTTAAAAGATAAGATCAAGTTTGATTATCAAAATGGTTAAATTGATTAAAATAAGTATTAAAACCAGAATTAGAATCAGGATTAGTGATTAACTCTTTAGCTTCAATTAATTCAAGAACTTTTTCATTAAATTTGTTTCATTGATTTCAATATTGTAATTTAAAAGAATTAGAGATAAGGTTAAATAAAAAGATATGTTTTAAACTCATACATAGAATAATACGAATAAAGCTAATCAAATAACATCTAATACATGTGAATAAATAATAGTTAGATCTAAGTTTACAGAATGAGTACTACTCATAGTTCTTTTATAAACTCTAATAGTTGTAACTGATAACATAATAATTAAAGTAATCATATGGAACATATGCAATCCAGTACCAGCATAGAAAACTGAACCATAAACACCATCAGCGATTGTAAATAAAGCGAATAAATATTCACAGAATTGTAATCCTACGAAGATAACGATTAATAAAGTAGTAATAGCCATAAATACTGTAGCACCTTTGTAACTGTTGTTAATTCAAGCATGATGAGCGTAAGTAACAGTAGCACCAGATGATAATAAAATAACTGTATTTAATAAAGGTAATTCCATAGCTTCAACTTTTTCAATATCTAAAGGAGCTCATTGTAAACCTAATTCAGGAGTAGGGTTCATAGCAGCATGTAAGTATGATCAGAATAAAGCAGCGAAGATTAAGATTTCAGATAAAACGAATAAGTTAAAACCGAATTCTAAACCTTTTCTAACAGCTCTAGTATGGTCACCTAAGAAAGTACCTTCTGTAATAACATCTCTAACTCATAAAGAGATAGAAGCGAAAACAACAACTAATTCAACTCAGAATAAGTTTAAAGAACCGATGTAACCATGCATAGTTAAAGCTAATGTTAACATAGCAGACATAGTAGCAAATGAAACAACGAAAGGTCATGGACTATGAGTAACTAAATGGAAAGGATGTGCGAAAGGTTGGAAATGTAGATTAGCCAACACAATATTATTATTTGAATTATTTGATAACAATGTATCAGACATATTCGATTAAGTAAAGTCAAATGATAGACTAAGAATGATTATGATAATCATAAAATATATGGAATTTTTCAGAATTGAACTGAAGATGTTACTATGCAAAAGTAAGAGTTTACCAACTAGCTTAAAATCCCGGAAACTCTAGAAGTAGCGACACTTCAACGAAGGATTATGAGTCCTTAATTTTACATAATAAACTATAGAGTATGCTAATAGGAGGAATCGAACCTACTTAATTACTGCTTCAAAGTAATACTTTACCATTAAGTTATATTAGCGAATTTTTATAGAAATTAACAAAACAATTTATTATTAAACAGCGTATAATAAGATGAAAGAGATCATTAAACAGAATAAACCTGTAGATTCTGATAAAGAGAAACCTAAAATAGCGTAAGGGAATAAAGTTTTCATTAAAGAAGGGTTTCTTGAAACAGAGTTAATTAAAGCTGCGAAAACGATAGCGATACCGATACCTGAACCTAATAAACCGATAGTTGCAATACCTGCACCAATGTATTTAGCTGCGATGATGATATTCATAGAGTTAAAAATAAATTAAAGAGTCTAATTATAAAAAAGAAGAGATTTGAACTCCTGACGAATAAGATGTAAACTTATCATTCTACCACTGAATTACTTTTTCTATAAGAGAGAATAGGAATTAATTAATAGATTTAAAGGAGAGAGAAAATATAAATATTATTATTTATAAGAGGATAAGAGATTTTAGTCAGAGATTTTACATGACATGTTCAAAACTTCAGCATAAGATCAAGAAATGTTCAATTTCCCACAGCATCTTCCGATACCGTAACTGTGTTTCAACTTTAACCTTATCTAGCATTAGTCAGTTTGCTTCCTAAATTTAGATTCGATTTTGATGAGCGATTAGTAGATAGTAATTAATTTATTCATAATCTTCATCTATTATTCAAGATTATTACTTCCAATTATTCATTCTATACTATGAATTTCAATAGTATTTCCTTACATCATTACGTCTTTTTACATTTTCTAATATTCTATATGTAAATTTTAACATAAATATCACACCTATAGCCTTATTTATTAGGGTCATGTAGATTTGTCTTTCAATCTTTTTTAGCTTTTATACTAAAGATCTATTAGGCATATTCTCAAGAAATACCTTTCCAACAATAATGTAACACCTGCATTTCTAAAATAAGTAAGATTCATTGAGGACTGTCAAATTAAATAGCATGATCCACTTGGTTATTATTACAACTCTCTGCAACTCTGATTTTATTAATTTCTTAATTAATGTTCAAGTAGAATACTCTTAACTATCGTTTTAATAATGGTACTCATAGATTATATTGTGGATTAAAGAGGTCTCTAATCTCCGTCAATTCCCTGACAATTTTGTCTCACTCAGTGTCAATGTAATATTACTTTCTAGTCTTGATAACTATTATATCTCCTTGGATTTTACCCCTACTTATAACTTTTATCTATAATCTTATTACATCCTAATTTTTCTATCACCTACAGACATTTTTAACTCTTAAATGTTCATTTGCATAATTCGTTTAACCGATACTTCTGGCACGAGATTTGGTCAATACTATTTCTTTTAGAATTATTATTCCTAAAATAATAACTTAAGCCTTAGCAAAAGAATTCTAGATTCATCCATCTTACTTTCGTAAATTGTGAAATTCTCTACACTGTTGATAACTATCCTAATTTTTCATAGAATCACGATCATTGCGTTTCCAAACGTTAATTAAGCATGATTGACTATTAATTTATGATTTACATCATAAAATCTCCTTTCCTTTCAATTCTCATTGAAATAGAGCAATGTCTAATACTGTTTAGTAGTGCAAAATTATTTCTAATATTCACACAGTACATACTACTCGTTGTCATCGCTTATTATTTAAGTTAATAAATATAAACTCACATGTGTTATAATCTAGATAATGAACATCTGGACGAGTAATTTCCATTTTTATAAATTTTTGACTAATATTTTTAATAAGTAAGAGATTTGAACTCCTGACGTAAAAACGATTCATAGCTCAAATATGATCCAATAAACCACTCTGGCAACTTATTATTTTGAAGTTTTTTTCAATTTTTTACATTTTTTCATTTTTTCAACATCGGTTTTATGTGTTTTTAATGGGATATATACTCATTGTTATACTTTTTATTTTAGTTCTAATTTGAGAAATCATAAAATTAATGTAACATAATTACATCTTTTAAATAATTTACAAGTAAAATAGTAAATACATATGCTTGAATTACTGCAATTGCTAATTCTAATAAATAGATCATTGTTAATAATCCAAATAATGCAAATCCTAATACCATTAGAATTCATGATAAACTACCAAATGTATAGATTAATGAAGCTACAATATCTACTAATAAATGACCTGATAATAGGTTAGCACCCAATCTTAATCCTAAAGAAATTGCTCTTGATAGGTAAGATAACATTTCAATAAAGAATAATACAATTAACATTCCAACTGGAGCACCGTTTGGTAAGAATAATGAGAAGAAGTTTAATTTATGTAATTTTAAACCTAATAATGTTGTACCAATAATAATACCTGTACTAATACCAATTGTATAAACTAATTGTGAATTAATTGCTGTACCCATTGGGAACATACCGTAAATGTTAGTGATAATTAATAAAGAAAAGATCATAAATACAAATGATTCGTAATTAACTGATGATTTATGATTTAATGATGATTTGATTAAACCGTTTGTTAAATCGTTCATACCATCTACTGCTAAGTTAGGGTTAGTTACTAGAGAGTTTAATGTTAAAAATAAAGTGATTAAGAATAAGATTAATACGTAATTAAAGTTATTTAAAATCATAGTAACATAATGAATTTCAAATTGTTCTAAAGGATTACTAATGAACATGTGATTAAAAGAATTAACATAGTTTTAAAGAGTTTTATTATAAAAGATATAGAATAATCTATAAGGAGTAATTATTTCTAATATTAATAAGAAAATAAAGGATTATTTAATTAAGAATAATCTTGCTAATCTGTTTGAAGTATGATGAGGCATTAAAACAGTATTTAAGAAGAAGAAAAGGATTACAGCGAAGATAACGAAAGTAATCATTAAGAAAGAAAAGTTAAAAGGTGACAATTGAGGCATAGTTGTAATATATGCGGGGGTGTCTAAAAGTATAGATGAAGAGTTGAACTTCATTTTCCAGAACCTAAATCTGAGGTAATAACCCATATACTATCTATACTAAGAATTAAATAGTTAACATTTTTATACACTATGATGAAGCAATGTGCATAACATCTAAAAGGACTCGAAATCCTTCCTATTCTTTAATTAATCTCTTAACCTTTAAATAGACCCATAAATAATAAATTCTCTAATCTACTAATTAATGGAATGAATACTAAGAAGTAAGCAAAGTATAAAATTGTACAAATTACACCTAGTGTTACAAATGGTTCTTCTACATGACAGTTTCCAATCATACTTAATAAGATGAAGTTACATACAAATAATCAGAATAATAATTTTGATAATGGTTTGAATGCGTTCCCTCTAATTACTGAACTATCTAATAGAGGTAATAGTAATAATACTAAGATTGCTCCAAACATTACTAATACTCCCATTAATTTATCAGGAATTGATCTTAAAATTGCATAGAAAGATAATAAATATCATTCTGGTACAATTGATGATGGTGTTGACATTGGGTTAGCCATAATGTTGTTATCTACATGGTTTAATACTTCTGGATCGAAGAATACAAAGTAACTAAATACAATTAAGAATAAAATTACTGTAATTAAATCTTTGAAAATAAAGTATCCGTGCATTCCTACTCTATCATAGTTCCCTGATACTCCTAATGGATTTGAACTTCCGTTAGTATGTAATGCCATTAAATGCATAATTACTGCAGCTGCTACAATAAATGGTAATAAGAAATGGAAAGCAAAGAATCTTTTAATTAGAGCATTTGATACTGAGAAACCTCCTCATAATCAATGTACAATATCTTCCCCTACAAATGGAATTGCTGAGAATAAGTTTGTAATTACTGTTACTCCTCATAAAGACATT
Organism: Hanseniaspora singularis (nom. inval.); assembly: GCA_030565715.1. NCBI lineage: Eukaryota > Fungi > Ascomycota > Saccharomycetes > Saccharomycodales > Saccharomycodaceae > Hanseniaspora > Hanseniaspora singularis (nom. inval.). Next base: position 9,955 of record JAJMDG010000176.1, on the reverse strand, counting down.
TGACCAAATACTAAACAGTAACCTGTGAAAGCTAGTGCCATTACTAAAATAAAGATGATTACACCTACAATTCATAATAGTTGTCTTGGTTTTTGATATGATCCATAGTAAATTCCTTTACCAATATGAGCATATAAACAAATGAAGAAGAATGATGCACCGTTTGCATGCATGAATCTAATTAATCAACCGTTATTAACATTTCTCATAATGTGCTCTACTGTATTGAAAGCCATTGATAGATCTGATGTATAATGCATTGCTAAAAATAATCCTGTACAGATTTGAATTACTAAACATAATCCTAATAATGAACCTCAGTTTCATCAGTAAGAAATTGATGTTGGTTGTGGTGAATCAATTAAATAACTATTCACTAATGATAAATAAATGTTTGATTTTCTAAATGACATTTCTTAATTTATCTTTCTTTTTTATTTAAATCTATAGTTTAATGGAAGAACAAATATCTTCAAAATATTTAGTTTGTGTTCGAATCACAATGGGTTTGTTATATTTTTAATATCAGAAGAATCGAACTTCTAAAGACATAGTCTATTATTTAGTAGATAATTAGCGTTACCAATCACTGGAGATATTAAGATAAATACTGAGAATCGAACTCAGGATATTTCAACCACAATGAAATTTTTTACCACTAAAATATATTTATCATGGGAGGTTTGGCTGGACATGTGAGTGAATAGACTTAAACATATTCTTTATATTTATTATCCTTTTATTTATTAACTATTATATTGATATTCATAATAAGAAATTTTTATATATTGATTATTTTATTAAAACAAATGATATTTATTAAAAAGTATTTATTTTCCCATCTAATGATGATCTTTCCTTCATATTCTCTTACCCCCCTGAAATCCCTTCCCCTCCTTTCTCTCTCTTATTCTTTTATATCCTCATCCTCCTTATTTTTGAACTTATCTTTTTTTCGTCCTAAATCCCTCATCTCCCTTTTTTTTAGGTATACTCCTTCGCCCAAAATTTCACCAAATTGGATATTTTATATTAGTTATCATTTAGAAAATTTTCTTTCTTTTATTTTCTTTTCTTTTAAAAAGAAACGGTTATTCGAACTAACTTAACATCGGCTTTTTGAATCCTCGTACATTCTTATTTAACTTACTCTTATTCTTCTTCTTAAATCCCTTTAATTTCTATATTTTCTCTTACATTTCCTTAAACTACTTAGTTTAATATTTTTTATCCTAAATATATCCTCTCTCTAAATAATAAAAAATATTTATTTTAATTATAAATCTCTTAAATCCTTTCAAATTATAGAAATACTACTATTTTACTTAATCTAATTTTATTTTTCATTCATAGTTCGTATCTAACAAACTATTCTCTCAAAATTTTAAAATTTATCCTTCGTTTAAGTTCGTACAAAAATTTTATTTATTCTAAATATTTTTATACTCCCTAATGTACTGATATACTTTCTAATTTTAATTCGTTTGACTAAATAATTCGTATCCTTTTTTTATTATATCTATTTTATTCTTATTTATTTCTATTCTCTCTCATTATTTATTATTTCTTTCTCTGTCTAAAATATTATTTCCTTTTACTCTTATCTACTGATCATTTTATTTATTATTATTTCATAATAATTCTTGATTTATCAAAAATAGAATTCTCCTTTATCTGATTTTATGATCTTTTTAAAAAATTTGGATAAATTTTTATCAAACTTTTATTTGACATCCGGTCTAGTAGATTCGTTCTACATAGTATTAAAACGTAAAAAACTAGAATTGAACTAATAAATTATCTTTAACAGAGATATGTTATACCATTTAACTATTTTTACTGAATAAATTGGACTTGAACCAATAAAGATATAATCAAATTATATTATTTTTCCTAATTAAATTATTATTCATAATTATTTTCCTATTTTAGATTTTCATCTCATTTTTATTAAATATTCTTTTATTTAAATTTATTTTTATTCTTAATTTTTTTTATAATGTCAATTTGACATAGTACTATGTTCCACTTTACAAACACCTGAAGTTTGCAAAGATTCCTATTCTTTATATTATTTTAATTATTCAAAATTTTCGATTTGTATACCCTTTTTTATGGCTTATCTATTCTCTTATCCTAATTTCTTCTTAGTTCATTCCTTTTCTATGTAGGTATATACATTCTGTAGGTCAATCTATTGTATATATTTATCTAAATATTTTTCTATATACATAAATGTAGGTCGATTTGTAATATATTTTTATTACTAAAAGAGATATTTCTATTATAAAAGAGATAATGAATGTACATTTGTTAAATGTAGATCGATTTGTGATTATATATCTATTATTTAAATATTAGTATATTAGTATATTAGTATATTGGTATATTGGTATATTTTATATTAATTAAGGTATCTTAAAGAGATATTTATATTATTAAAGGATATATTTTATTTAATTTTTATGAGAGATATGAATTAAAAAGTAAGGTAAGGTTTATTATTATATATATATGTACAATACTTCTACATATTATCCTCTTCTTTAACTTCTTTTAACTTATTATTCTTTATTTTATTATATATTATAATCATTTATACATATTATCCTATTCTTCAACTTATAATTACTATTATTTATTATATATTCTTTAGATATACTTATAGATATATTATTTTCATATATATTATTAGATTATTATATTATTATATTATTATATTATTAGATATAGATACTTATTAATAGATTATAGATACTTGTACAATATAACTTATTATTAAAAATAAACTTAGATATAGATTACTTAAATAGTAAAGTTTAACCTAGATTATATTATATATTATATATTGTATATTATAAATTGTATAGAGTATAGAGTATTGTTTATTGTTTATTAGTTAAGAATTATATTATATTATATTATATTAGGGATATTATTAAATTAGGATTATTATAAAATATAAGGAATATAAGGAATATAAGGAATATTAGGTTCATTATTATATATATATGTACATTACTTCATCATAACATCTAAAATTATTATATTATCATCATATCATCATATCATCATATCATCATATCATCTTCTTATATAAATTATTATATTATCATCAAATTATAAAATAGTATAACTTCATTAGGTATCTAAAATATATTTGGTATTCTAATTCTTATTCTGATACTAATACTGATTATGATTATAAATATGATTATAAATATAAATGTATAAAAGTATAAATGTAAGGAAGTAAGGATATAAGGATATAAGGGTAATCATTATATATATATATGTACAATACTTCAACATAGTATCTTAAACTAAATATAAATATCTTAAAATAAATATTCAACATAGTATCTTAAACTAAATATAAAAATAATTAACATATAATTAACATAAATAATAAATCATAAATCATAAATCATAGATAAATATTCATCAACTAAATATAAATATTAAATATAATATACCCTATATTATATAAAGAATCTAAAACCAATATAATATACCCTATAAGTTTTTTGAGTTTTTATTCAATTAATGAGAAAATATATGAAAATAAGGGGCTTAAGATCTTATGGCCAACACTCCCACATCTCGTCCAGAAAATAAATACTTTAAAATTAGTTTGTATAATAATTGAATTGAACAATTTTTTTATGATTACAAAACATATGTAATACCATTATACGAATTATACTAATAATAACTTTATACTATTCTTGTATATAATTTAATTACTAACATCCATTTAAATACTTAATATAAAATCAGTATATAATGTTTACTATTTAACGTTAATCAGTGATAGTATATAACCCAGTCCTTTCGTACAAGGGAATTCTTGTTAGTTATTAAGGAGAGTAGCAGATATAATACATACTGGCTTACGCCGTATTGAACTCAACTCAAGTACCATTTTAATTCACGAACAGTGAAACTCTTAGTAGTAACTGCGACCACTGAGCTATGATTAGTCAACATCGAGGTAGTAAGATCAATCTTCGATATCAACTCTAAGATTGCATTACTCTGTTATCCCCGGCGTAGTTTTTAGCCATCATCTTTATTAAATAATATAAATTTAATAAATGTTCATTTAATTTCATTTACATGATTCCAATATTGTCAAATTTAGAATTTACTAATAGTTATTCTTATAGGGAATAATCAAATTTTTAATTAATACTACATTAGCTTAATATCTTTTATGATGATAATTACTTCAGTTATTTTTTATGAAGTTAGCACCCCACTGAAACTATTCAATTATTAATAATATAAGTTTACAATGTGATAAATAATAATATCTAGTTAAACTGCCGGGGTCTTCTTGTCACGCTACTCTTATTAGGTATTTTCACCTATACTCCAATTTCACTTAGTATTCATTAGAGACAGTTGTAAGATCATTAGGCCATTCATGCACGATCTCAATTATAGAACTAGGTATTTAGCTACCTTAGTATTCTCAGGATAGAATAGTCGTTTGGTTATTTCTAATAGTTAAAAAAATTAATCTTCAAAATAATCCACTGGACAGATTTCATTCATTATACTATTATATAATTTTGCAATGAATTGTGTTTTTGATAAACAGTTGCCTTACATTAATTTGCCGAATTCCTTTAATGAATTTTACTAATATTTATTATATCTTAAATAAAGAAAACATGTGTCGGCATTATTACAGTTTAATATATACTTTTTACATTCTAGCTTAATTAAAAAAATTAAGAGTATTATTCAATTAGATATTTATAAAAATATTAATGAATTTCTAGTTTATATATTGTAAGTTTTTATTAAAAATTTATTACTGACTCATTCTTTTAACGTTTTCTTAAGATAAAAATATATTTAACGTTACTCATGTTAACATTCTTTAAAATATCAAAAAATTTATTATTATTTAATAAACTTTAATCCATTTCATTTCTTCTAATTTAAAATAATTATTTAAACCTGATATCTAATTTATATTTAATCTAGTTAATAATTCTTGAATTTCAATAATTTAAGTAATGAATTGTTACATACTTATTAATCTGATGATTATTATTAAATCTACAGTTTACTATTAAATATAAAAAATCCAATTATGACTTATTAATATAAAATTTCAGTTATTAATCGAGGTATTTGTTTATTACCAATTAGTTTAATTATCTTATCACAATTAAGCTGACATTATAATTTTACCCTTTGAATAGATTATAAAAGATGTCTATGAATAGATGATATCTTAAAAATTACTCTACAGATTTATATTTGATTTATAATGCGATACTAAAATATCTTTCGAAGAAAACCAGCTATCTAGTAATCAGACTTGACTTTCTCAACGAATCTATATTCATCCAAAACTAATGCTACAGTTAATGGTTCATACTTATTAAAATATTGATATAGATTAGATCATTTACTTTTCTGGTCAATATTATATTGATATATATATAATATTACTTGTTAACCCATTATGCAAAAGGTAAAGAAGGTATACTTCAGGCTAATAAGTTTTCTATTGATAAATTTTCCTTCACAGTACTTAAAACATTAACATGTTTAAAATAATTTAATTTGAAAATAATTTATAATTTTAATTAATATTTCTTTCTCTAATACTTTATTAATCATAAATAATATTATTATAATTTATTACTAAGATGTTTCAGTTCATAAATATATATAATTGATTGATTTACAATGAGATTATTAGTCTCTATATTAGTTAATGTTAATAATTAAACATAAAAAACCATAAATAGTATTTATTTAAGTTACAACAAGAGGAAATTGTAAAAATAGGGAAAATGAGGAAATTACATAAATTCAGTCCTAATAATTTAAGGGTAAAATATATTTTTTTCATAAATATTATATTGGTTCGAGTCCAATTTAGGTCTAATATTACAGAAGAATTGAACTTCTAAGAGAGAGTTTTGCAAACTAATCCATCACCAGAAAGTAATACATAAAGGAAAAGTTTGACAAATTTGTACAATGTATTGAAAAGTCCTTCATATCCTTTAAATCTTGCCCCTCTGATACTAAGTTTTGCTGGTTGAAATATTAGCCTCATATGCTGAAGTAATGAGTTCAAATCTCATAGTATCTATACTATCCGTTATATTCTATTATCCTTAGTTATATATCTACCCCTTTATATATATCCCCCTAATTATATTATGTTCTATATCTTTAATGATGTTCCTACTCCTTATAATGTCTATTTCCAAGATTCCGCTACTCCTCAAATGGAAGGTATTATTGAATTACATGATAATATCATGTTCTATATCTTATTAATTGTTGTTTTAGTTTGTTGAATTATTACATCTGCTGTTGTTAATTTTAACGAATATCTTAACCATTTCGCTATGAAATACTTAAATCATGGTATGGTTTTAGAAATCGTTTGAACTATCTTCCCTTGTTTAATCTTATTAATGATCGCTTCTCCTTCTTTCATCTTATTATATTTAAATGATGAAGTTGTTTTACCTGCTATGCTTGTTAAAGCTATCGGTTACCAATGATACTGATCTTACGAATTATCTGATTTCTTAAATGTTGATACTAACCAAACTATTGAATTCGAATCTTACTTATTAAATGATGAAATGTTAGAATTAGGTCAAATGAGATGATTAGATGTTGATACATGATTATATGTTCCTACTAACCTACATATTAGATTCATTATCCTTTCTATGGATGTTATTCATGATTTCGCTGTTCCTTCTTTAGGTATTAAAATTGATGCTAATCCTGGTAGATTAAATATGACTTCTGTTATTATTAATAGAAATGGTGTTTTCTATGGTATGTGTTCTGAATTATGTGGTGTTGGTCATTCTATGATGCCTATTAAAATTGAATCTCTTAACGTTGATACTTTCTTAAATAACATTATGGATTACTAATCCTCTTAAATAACTTTATGGATCTTTCCATTCTTTTATTTTCTGGACGAGATGTGGGAGTGTTGGCCATAAGATCTTAAGCCCCTTATTTTCATATATTTTCTCATTAATTGAATAAAAACTCAAAAAACTTATAGGGTATATTATATTGGTTTTAGATTCTTTATATAATATAGGGTATATTATATTTAATATTTATATTTAGTTGATGAATATTTATCTATGATTTATGATTTATGATTTATTATTTATGTTAATTATATGTTAATTATTTTTATATTTAGTTTAAGATACTATGTTGAATATTTATTTTAAGATATTTATATTTAGTTTAAGATACTATGTTGAAGTATTGTACATATATATATATAATGATTACCCTTATATCCTTATATCCTTACTTCCTTACATTTATACTTTTATACATTTATATTTATAATCATATTTATAATCATAATCAGTATTAGTATCAGAATAAGAATTAGAATACCAAATATATTTTAGATACCTAATGAAGTTATACTATTTTATAATTTGATGATAATATAATAATTTATATAAGAAGATGATATGATGATATGATGATATGATGATATGATGATAATATAATAATTTTAGATGTTATGATGAAGTAATGTACATATATATATAATAATGAACCTAATATTCCTTATATTCCTTATATTCCTTATATTTTATAATAATCCTAATTTAATAATATCCCTAATATAATATAATATAATATAATTCTTAACTAATAAACAATAAACAATACTCTATACTCTATACAATTTATAATATACAATATATAATATATAATATAATCTAGGTTAAACTTTACTATTTAAGTAATCTATATCTAAGTTTATTTTTAATAATAAGTTATATTGTACAAGTATCTATAATCTATTAATAAGTATCTATATCTAATAATATAATAATATAATAATATAATAATCTAATAATATATATGAAAATAATATATCTATAAGTATATCTAAAGAATATATAATAAATAATAGTAATTATAAGTTGAAGAATAGGATAATATGTATAAATGATTATAATATATAATAAAATAAAGAATAATAAGTTAAAAGAAGTTAAAGAAGAGGATAATATGTAGAAGTATTGTACATATATATATAATAATAAACCTTACCTTACTTTTTAATTCATATCTCTCATAAAAATTAAATAAAATATATCCTTTAATAATATAAATATCTCTTTAAGATACCTTAATTAATATAAAATATACCAATATACCAATATACTAATATACTAATATACTAATATTTAAATAATAGATATATAATCACAAATCGATCTACATTTAACAAATGTACATTCATTATCTCTTTTATAATAGAAATATCTCTTTTAGTAATAAAAATATATTACAAATCGACCTACATTTATGTATATAGAAAAATATTTAGATAAATATATACAATAGATTGACCTACAGAATGTATATACCTACATAGAAAAGGAATGAACTAAGAAGAAATTAGGATAAGAGAATAGATAAGCCATAAAAAAGGGTATACAAATCGAAAATTTTGAATAATTAAAATAATATAAAGAATAGGAATCTTTGCAAACTTCAGGTGTTTGTAAAGTGGAACATAGTACTATGTCAAATTGACATTATAAAAAAAATTAAGAATAAAAATAAATTTAAATAAAAGAATATTTAATAAAAATGAGATGAAAATCTAAAATAGGAAAATAATTATGAATAATAATTTAATTAGGAAAAATAATATAATTTGATTATATCTTTATTGGTTCAAGTCCAATTTATTCAGTAAAAATAGTTAAATGGTATAACATATCTCTGTTAAAGATAATTTATTAGTTCAATTCTAGTTTTTTACGTTTTAATACTATGTAGAACGAATCTACTAGACCGGATGTCAAATAAAAGTTTGATAAAAATTTATCCAAATTTTTTAAAAAGATCATAAAATCAGATAAAGGAGAATTCTATTTTTGATAAATCAAGAATTATTATGAAATAATAATAAATAAAATGATCAGTAGATAAGAGTAAAAGGAAATAATATTTTAGACAGAGAAAGAAATAATAAATAATGAGAGAGAATAGAAATAAATAAGAATAAAATAGATATAATAAAAAAAGGATACGAATTATTTAGTCAAACGAATTAAAATTAGAAAGTATATCAGTACATTAGGGAGTATAAAAATATTTAGAATAAATAAAATTTTTGTACGAACTTAAACGAAGGATAAATTTTAAAATTTTGAGAGAATAGTTTGTTAGATACGAACTATGAATGAAAAATAAAATTAGATTAAGTAAAATAGTAGTATTTCTATAATTTGAAAGGATTTAAGAGATTTATAATTAAAATAAATATTTTTTATTATTTAGAGAGAGGATATATTTAGGATAAAAAATATTAAACTAAGTAGTTTAAGGAAATGTAAGAGAAAATATAGAAATTAAAGGGATTTAAGAAGAAGAATAAGAGTAAGTTAAATAAGAATGTACGAGGATTCAAAAAGCCGATGTTAAGTTAGTTCGAATAACCGTTTCTTTTTAAAAGAAAAGAAAATAAAAGAAAGAAAATTTTCTAAATGATAACTAATATAAAATATCCAATTTGGTGAAATTTTGGGCGAAGGAGTATACCTAAAAAAAAGGGAGATGAGGGATTTAGGACGAAAAAAAGATAAGTTCAAAAATAAGGAGGATGAGGATATAAAAGAATAAGAGAGAGAAAGGAGGGGAAGGGATTTCAGGGGGGTAAGAGAATATGAAGGAAAGATCATCATTAGATGGGAAAATAAATACTTTTTAATAAATATCATTTGTTTTAATAAAATAATCAATATATAAAAATTTCTTATTATGAATATCAATATAATAGTTAATAAATAAAAGGATAATAAATATAAAGAATATGTTTAAGTCTATTCACTCACATGTCCAGCCAAACCTCCCATGATAAATATATTTTAGTGGTAAAAAATTTCATTGTGGTTGAAAT
>JAJMDG010000175.1:0-19486 GCA_030565715.1 Hanseniaspora singularis (nom. inval.) | reverse complement strand
AAAAAAAAAAAAAAAAAATTAATTTAAACATCAATTATTGTAATTACTGTTATTTATAAGTTTGTAACTTAAATCTTATCATTATTTAAAAATATATTTATATTTAATATGTACAAGTTATATATATATGAAAAAATAAACCATAATAAATCTATTCGAATAATTTTAATTTCTTAACAATATTTGCTTTCTTTCTGTTTAAGTATCTAGTATTAGATGTTTCATTACCCTTCCATTCCATAATAATGCTGTCCATATCAGCAATAGCTTTCTCCATCTTTTGTTGTCTAGTATCTCTCTTAGTAGATTTAATCTTGTCATGAATAACATATTTATATAATCTTGGCTTGATAGCATTAACTTGTGCATTTTGTTTATCTTCATAGAATAACTTACCTTTAGTGTATCCTTTTAACATTAATTTTTGAGCATCCTTAGTTTTAGATAATCCATCTAAGTTAATAACTTTTTCTGTTACTGGTTCAATAAAGTTACTTCTTTCTTCTTTTGATAAAATTGAGTCAACCTTTGGTAATAAACTTGTTATACCATATCTATAACAAATTTTATAAATCTTTGCATACTTTAAAGAACCAAGTTCTGGGTTAGCCCATAACTTAGTTACTGGGTTAATGTTTGGTAAGAATGGGTTTCTTAATGGATCAACAGTTGTAGATGGTCTTGATTTATATTTTAAATTTGGTGGGTACTTTTGGAAAAAATTCTTCACTATTAATGGCAAGTTTTCATATAATTCAGTGTATGTTTGATTATTTGGGGTTGCTGATTTTGTAGCTATTTGAATAGCAGTTATATGTTTTAAAGCATTGTTAACATTGTGCTTACCATAAAGCACCTTAGTAATACCAAACATTATTTAAATAATTGAAAAAAAAGATATTGTCTTGGTTTATTAAAAACTATCCTTTGTTTTGTTTTTTTTAACAAAAAAAAAATATATATTATTTAATATTATTATAATGAAAAAAAAAAAATTTTCATTTTTCACTTCATTTTCGAAATCCAAATAAAATGCATTTAATTTAATATATAAATGAAGTTTTAAAAAAAAAAAAAAAAAGAAAATACAAATCACGTGAACAATATCAAATATAAATGTTGTAATATATATTTATTCTAATTAAAAAGTAACAAAACACAAACCTAACTTAATATTCTGATCTTAATTCTAACAATTCATCCCATTCACTTTCATTTGACCAGTAGTTACCACATTTACCTATTAAAAGTTTAATTGACATTTTACATTTATATTTCCAGTTCTTACAAACTAATGATCCTTCTAATCTACCATCCATTGGACCTAAATTTTCATAACTTGATAATAGTTCCTTTAATTCGGTTAATGCTTTAATAAATGCATTTTTATCAGTAGTCAAATTAACATTATTTAATACATTTCTGAAAGAAACTTCAGTATAGTTTAATGAATTCCATGGCCTTTTTTGTAATAATTCATATCTTGATAAAATCTTATAAACATCAGTAACTTCTGGTGATTGAATTGATGATATTTTATTTGGTAAAGTCTTTTCAAATAACTCAACTAAGTGTTTATGGTAAGATTGTGAATTATTTTGATTTGTTAACTGTTCAAATAGTAATTGGATCACTTCTAAATCAATTAAGTTTTGGGTTTCAATTAATTTATTATAACAGCTTAAAACATCATTCCATTTATGTAATCTTAATGATAAAATCATTAAGTTTTGAATGACTTTCCAATTATTCTTAACAGTAGATGTACTACCATTAGTTAAAGAAACAGCTTTACTAAATGATGAATGTGCTTGTTCATACATTCTAAGTTCCATTAAAGCAGCACCTAGATTAGACCAAGCTTTCAAACTAGTTTCATCAATTTGAACACATTTTTGGAATGCTTGCTTAGCCTTTTCCCAATTTTCTGTTTGAATAGATAAGCATCCATATAAATAGATATTATCAAATGATTGTCTTAAAATATTAGACTCTTCAAAATGTACAATAGCGTCTTCTGGCTTATTTAATTTATAGTTAGCATATTTTGCTAAAGAAATCTTAGCATTTAAGTAATGTCCCTTTTCCCAAGCTTCTTCCCAGTATTTAGGATCTTGCTTAATATCACCAATAATACTCATAGTTCTATATTCATTTGGAATATGCTTTAATCTATCCTCCAAAAGCTCCAAAGCTTCACTTTCCTCTCCAATTGCACAATGGCATAATGCTAATTCATTAACCATGTTCAATCTCTTATAAATTTCCATTGCTGATTTAACAACACCTAACTCCATATATTTCTCAGCTAATTGTGCTTGCAAAATCCATGTTGGCCTTTGTGGTAATAAATAGAAAAATTGATCATCAAATTGGAATTTTGGATCTTGTAAATCATTAATCAATTGTTCCATTTGTAATAAAGCTCTCTCAATAGTCTTTGCCTTATTTGTTTCAATTAATGATCTTTCCCATAGAGTAAATGTAAATATTAATGAATTACAATCATCTATATTTGAAGTAATTCTATCAATAATAGCTAATAATTCTTGTTCAACTAATGGATCTTTAGCTGGTGAAGAAACTTTAATAGCTTCTAATCTTAATAAAAATTGAACCTCATCATAGTATGTCAACTTTGGTTGTTTATTGTAATCCAATGAAGCTAATTTTTCAGGAATTTCTACAGAAGTAGAAACAGTCTTTAAAAACTTACTATTGTATTCTGGTAAATTATTGTTTTCTTCTTCAGTGTTTTCTAACTCACTTTGTTTAGTAAAGATTGGTCTATCTAATAAAGTATCATGGTTTAATTTTAAATTTTCAACAGTAGTATTATCATTGTTTTTGAATAATTTATCTTCTAATAAAATTTCATCTTTAGAACTTTCTGCTAAGATAATAAGATTATTAAAGAATTTTGTTTGATATCTAGTTCTTTGTGTTTTACAACCTGTTAAGACATAATCGATTTTACTTAATTCAGAATATTTATTTAAACACTTAGCTGCGTATAAATGTTCATTTTGTAAAGAGATTGATACTTTACAACTTTCTAAATAATAAGTTTGCTCTAATTTTTCTTTAATTTCTAAATCATCTAATGGCTCTAAAAAGTTATTTATTAATTTTTGGTTTCCACTAAAGAAGTTTTGCAATAATTGAATTTCTTCATTTTCATACATTAAAATATTTTGTGTAAAAAATGATAAATGTATAGTGATTATTCTACAATACCAATATAAATTCATTAATTGTTCACTAGAGTTATCTTCTAATACTTCTAAGTCACAGTTTAATGAGGTTATTAAAGTTTTCATTTCTTCCTTTAATTTTAAAAATAATAAAGGTTTTTTTAAAAATTGGTATGGTAATTGACCACCAATGGATAATTTTTCTAAAATAGCTTGGTCATTTTCTTCTATCTCATCCTTGTTAATGTTAGTGTAATTAGCAGATACAAATTTCTGTAAGTCTTGAATGATGTTACTTAGTTTATCCTCTGTATTAATTGTGTTATTGAATTTGTTATTCAATAAATACTCATAATGATTAATATCTTCCATTTCTTTTTAGGCTTGGTTTTAATTTTACAGTTAATTGTATATTGATTATAAATTAGAATATCATTTATTTTATTTTATTTTATTTTATTTTGATTGAATTTTTTTTTGCTTTCGAGATGAGATTTATTACATAAAAAAAAAAAAAATTAGTATCAAATTTATGGTTTAATGGAAGCTACTAGAAAAATAAAAAATAAAAAAGAAATGATATCATGTGACTAAACATATTTGATATAACTGTTGTAACTAATACATCCTAGAAGTGACGCGTAAATATAGCATATATATATATTTTTGGCGAGCTGAAAATTATATACCTAAGAAAAAAAAAAAAAATTTATTTAAAAATGAACACATTTTAAAACAACTACATTAACACAGACATAATTAAAAAAAAAACGCAAATAAAGGTATTAAAGACCAAACAATATTAATAAATATAAATTTATCTTTAGAAACATGGATTTTAATGATATGGATAATTCCTTTAACAATAGTCAAGGTGGTTTTTTGAATAATGAAGAACAACCTGTACAAGTTATCACCAAGAGAGTAGCAAAACCAATTACAGTTGGTATGTTATCTTGGTGCAAACAATACACACTAAACAAGGAAAATCATGATTTTAATGATGATGAACCTAGAAGATTTGCTGACGATCCAATTAAATATGAAAATATGGAATTAACAAATGTTGTATTTACTGGGTTCATAAAAGATTTAAATATTGAAGAAGGATTTAATACCTATAGAATTGATGATGGAACTGGAACTTTTGATGTAAGAAGATATAAAGGGAATGCAACATCAATTTTAAACGAAAGTTATGATCAAGAAGAAGATAACAATTATGGTGAAGAAAATAATGAATCTGCTAAAGTAGATGCTATTGACAAACAATTTAAGAAAAAAGATCTTGTAAGAGCAAGCGGTGCCGCTAAGTTAGTAGGTAAGAATGTTAACTTAAATTACTTAGTTATTAAAAAACTTGATAGCTATAATGAACATTTAGAAAATTTATTACAAGCTGCACAACAATATGCAATCTCTAAGAATATATTAAATGAATATGGTGAACCAAAAGGAAATAGTAGTAAATCTAATGGTAAGAGTGGTGATGATAAACAACTATTTTTAGATTCCTCCCAACCACCTCATGAAAGAGTTTTACACTATGTAAAAGTTTTCAGAAGTCAATATTCTGACGCTCCTGGTGTTCCAAAAAGATCTATAATGGCTAGTTTAGGATTAGATAATGAAGCCTTTGAATCAACTGTATCCTATTTATGTGAACAAGGTATGCTTTATGAAACCGGTGACTTTGATCACTTGGAATTAACTATTTAATTGTTATATAATGAATTTAAATAAATTGAATAAAAAATAAAATAAAAATGAGGATAATAAAGTTTTTAAGGCATTAAATTTTTGATTTTGTGCAAAATACAAAATTTCCTATTTAGGGAATTCTTGATAGGAATAGTGATATAATTCCATCTTAATTTTTATCAACCACTTTTGTTTAAAAGATAAATAATATTGATTATGTTTTTAAAAGCAAACATACGGTGTTTTATTTATCTTTTTTTTTAAAAAGAAAAATGATAATAAAAAAAACCAATAATCCTACAAACATAAATAAATACCTTAACATATATATTGAGACAATTTTGCAATGAAGTCAATAATAGTAATAATACAGTTGGTAATGTTTGTTCAAAAAATTTATGGATTTATACATCCAATTGAAGTTTATGGCAAGTTTTTTATTGATTCTATAACGAGACAGCCGTTTTATCTTAAAGGATTAGATTATCAACCAGGCGGGTCTGCTGATGTTAATTCTAAAGAAGATGTTTTATCAAATCCAAACAAATGCTTAAGAGATATTATTTTAATGAAAGATTTAGGTGTTAACACTATAAGAGTTTATTCTGTGAATCCTGATTTAGACCATGATATTTGTATGACACTTTTAGCACAATCAGGTATTTATCTAGTATTAGACGTTAATTCTCCATTACCAAAACAACATTTAAATAGATATGAACCTTGGACTACATATACATTTGAATATCTTGAACATGTATTTAAAGTGGTTGATGCTTTTTCCAAATACAACAATACACTTGCTTTTTTTGCAGGAAATGAAATCATTAATGATAAAAGGTCAGCAAGAAATTCTCCACCTTATATTAAACAGTTAATTAGTGATATGAAACAGTATATGATTAAAAACTCACCAAGAATGGTCCCTGTTGGGTATTCAGCAGCTGATGATCTTTTATATAGAGTTCCTTTATCACAATATTTAGAATGCGAACATGAAGATTTCCCACATGGATCAGTTGATTTTTATGGTGTTAATACTTATCAATGGTGTGGCCATCAAACATTTGAGTCATCTGGGTATAATAAATTAACCAAGGCGTATAAAGAGTTCACAAAGCCTGTATTCTTTTCTGAATTTGGATGTAATGAGGTTACGCCAAGATTATTTGAAGAAATTGAAGCAATGTTTTCTCCTTCAATGTTTACAACTTTTTCAGGTGGTTTAGTTTATGAATACAGTCTAGAGCCAAATAACTATGGTTTAGTTCAAATAGATGAAAATGACAAAAGCTTAACTATATTACAAGATTTTAAAACTTTAAAGGAAATGTATCATAAGGTAAAAACACCTACTCCAGAAGAAGTTGCTAGGGAATTATCCAACAGTGATAATCCTAGTACATTTAAAAATATTAACAAGGTTTCTGAGTGCATGAGCGAATATAAAAACATTGAGATTACAAAAGAACCTTCAAATGCTTTTGGAAAAGAGTATATAGAGCATGGTGTTGATTTAAAACACACATCTTCTTATGTTGATTTAACTGATGATGATGTAACTTGTGAAGGTTATACAATCTATGATGCTGATGGAACTAGTATTTATATAGAAGTTAGTGATATGAAATTAACAGACTTGATTGATCTAAATGAAGTTACTGATGTTGAACTAGATAGAATGGAAACAAACAAACAAAAAAATAAAAGTATGTATACAAAAACAAAGAAACTAATTTTAAACCTATGGAACATTAGATTTTACTAACAATTATTATTATTATTAAATAAAATTGATATTAGGTAACATATTAACATTAAAAAATGAATATATTTATACTTTAATCAGTATAGCTTTATTCTTCCCAGTGTTCATCTTAACAAGAAATTGAATAACAAAAGCTTTCATACTCTGGGTTATAACATTTCATTTTTGAATTTCAGTTTAAATAAAGTATTAAAAAAAAAAAAGAGTTTATATACAGTTAACTATGTACATGACTTATCCATTATATTTTTATTTAGTTATTATTGCTTTATAATGATTATTTTTGAGTTTTTTTATCAGTTAACAAAGGTTGTTCAGAGCTATTTCCACCCATTTGAGCTTGCAATTTCTTAATGGTTTCCTTTAAATCCTCTGGTATTTCGTTATCCTTGATTGCATTTATATCATAGGAGATTTCAACACCTTGTTTTTTAAGAATATCTTCTAAAGTTAAATTTTGAACATTATCTTGGAAAATTTTCATATGGTCTGAAATCAAATGTCTATTTTTACATTGCGGGCATTCACAAATTACTGATCCTTTATAGTAACCATGCTTAGAAATTTGATGAGATGATCTATGAGTACATTTTTTACAAGTGAATACTAATAACAATTTATCATTTGGATTGGATGGTATTTTAAATGAAGAAACATTTTTTGTAGCTTGAAATCTTCTGCTTACAAATCTAGTCAAGTATCTATTAAACATTATATAATTATATTGTGTGTAAATTGGTTTATGGTGTTATTTATAACTTTTTTAAATTTTTAAATAACGTAAAACCTTAGATTTATTTTTAAAATAATAATTTATGTTTTAATATACTTTCCTATTTAGGACATCATATATTGTAGTAGACAATTTCTTAAATAACTATTTTTTTTTTTTTTTTGCCAAACTAAAAAGGTTTCAAATTATAAAAATTTTATAAAATCTATGTAAAACATAAAAAAGATAGTTTGTTTACTTTTAAAAAAAGAGTAAAAAAAAAATTTAATAAGACTTTTTTTTTTAAAGCTATATAATGCAAAAACACACACTCAATCAAGTAAGCAAAATAAAAGACTAGAACTGTCAAACCAGTCCAATATATAAAACTAAAGTATCTTTTTAAAATAAACCTCGTTTAGCTAAGTATTAATATTTTATTTTAACTAATACTAATATTGAATCATTTTCTCTTTAAGTAATAAATATAATCTTTCTTTAAAGTGAAAGATATTGCATATAAAAATCTATTTGTCAAATAATGTGTGCAAAGGAAATAAAATTTGATGTTTTTACACAAAAATTAAAAAGATCTTTAACTGAGTTAAAGGATAAACACAATAAGTTAAAAGAAGAAACAGTTATTTTACAAAAACCAGAAGAGGATTCTTTTAAAGATAGTGATAATGAAAAGTTTATTAAAGTAGATGGTGTTTATGAATCACCTACAAAGAAGAGAAAAGAAACTTTACAATTAATAGATAAATCTAAGGTTTTGAATAGAAGACTTTCTGTTAGCAGTGAAACTTCTACCAGTGATGATGAAGATCATATAATAAATAGAAATATTACAAATTTACCAATGCTATCTAATAATAATAATTTGATAAATGAAGAATCACCATTAGAATTGGACTGTAGAGATGAATTTTTAAAGAGATCTATATTTTTTAATTTTGAAGAAGAAGAAGAAGACGACGATATAAAACAATTTTCTCATAATAATGTACATACAGCTTTTAAAAAGAATAATATTCTGAATCAAGGATTATTAAAAGATAATGGCGTTTTGATTAACTTAAATGATATTGATGAACACAACACAATGCTTAAATTAGAAAGCAAAGAACATGATTTGAAACCGGAGAAAGAGATGGGAGCTGATTTATTATTATACTTAGCATCATCACCATCAACTTCACAAAAGATTGCTAAAGATGTTAAAAAAGATTCATTAAGTACAAACTACACATTAAGTATACCACCATCACAATCAGATTTATTAAATAGAAAGAATACTATATCCCCAAATAAAAAATCAAATAATGAGAAATCTGAAAATAATAAAACAGCACCATCTTCATTACTTGAATATGATGGAAGCACGATTTTAACTAGTCATTTTTCAAATTATGGAGATTCAAATAGCCATAACAACAACATTTCTTTCCAATATAGCGGAAGTAATAGAAGAGATATGCAAAATAAATATAAACTTTTATCTACACCAATCTCTAAAAACACGGATATTTTTGGCCAAGACAGCTCTATTCTCAGGTATGCTACCATGTCAGGTAGTAGTGTTGTAAATGGAAATATGAATAATAATTATCATGATATACCAGATGTGGTTTTATTGAATAGTAGAATGGATTTGTCTGAGAGAATACATGACTTAGAAAACGATAAACCAAGAGTTATAGATGATGATGATTTATCTTTAAAAGGTTTAGAAGAAACTAGTGATGAAGAGGAAGAAGACAATAAACTAAGTGCAAATAAGATGCTAAAAGATGGTATAACTCCCAGAAGATTTGATATGGAGTCAGATTATGATAAAAAAAATATTTTTAAAACACCTAAAATTACAGATTCTGGAGTTATGTCCAATCTCCATCATCCTATGATTGATAGTGTAATTTTAAATAAAGTTTCAAATGCAATTCATTTTGATAATGAACAAAGCGGATCTAGTAGTAATAGTTGATCTATATAGTTAATAACATATTGATATATATATTTCATAATTTTTTATTTTAAAAAAAAAAACATAACAGTTTCTTTTAACATATTATCTATATGATTTCCTTATTAGGATACTTTAAGTTTCTAATAAAAGATAAAAACGTTTGAGAGCAAATAAAACGCATAAATCATGAAATACATATGGGTTATTTTTTTTCTTTTTTTTTTTTTAAATTACAAAAAATAAAATAAAATAGGAGAATGAGAGAAAAAAAAAAGACAGAGTCCTATTATAATTTCTCACTTAAGGAAATTTTTTAAATAAAAAAACTTTTGAAAACAACATAATTATATAATAACAAACCCCAAAGTATTTATATATGTATAATTATTCATAAATGACAAGTTATTGAATTTCTATTAAATCTTGAAAAACACTTATTAAGAAAGTAATATAAAACCAATTTAATCATTAATTTTTTAAATCCTTTGCACTATTTTTAATTTTCGTTAAAATAATATCTAGTAAAGTAAAAAGAAAAGATATATATAACTTTTTATAGACTTTTTAAATATAATGCCTATATTTTAACGCTAAAGAAAGAAAAAAAAACATCTACTTTAACATATCAAAAAGATTACATATTATAATTCAAAAGAAGAAAAAAAAAACTATATTAAATAAAAATGTCATCAAGCAACGCTAACAATCACAAATACACTGATAACCCATATTACATTAATGATGGGAATAAAAATAGATCAAGAAGAGCATCTGTTGCTTCAAGAGCACAATCCCATGCAACAACTTATTCAAGTTTAACCTCCTTCAATAGCACAGGCGATGATAGTGCTAATGACGATGATGATGAGGTTAGTGTTGATGAAGATGACGTTTGGTATCCTATGGAGCCATTAAGAACTAACATTTCTGTTGTTTCTAGTCATGTCATGAACACAGATATGAATAATGATTATACTTATAATGCTAATAGAGGTAGCAGAAAGAATAGTAATACTATGATTAATAGTGAATCACCAAATGTCAAGATTCAAACAACTCCTAACAACTATGATTCTAATGAAAATTTTGAATTTGATGTTTTGGAACAATTTTCATATGAAGAATGTATTGATCTTTACAATAGAAAGCATCCAAATAATCCGATTCTGGAAACTAACTTACAAACTACGATGTCAGCTAGTAGTACAGAAAGTTCTTTTAATAAAGTAACATTTGGACATCATAATAAGGTTGAAGAAGATGAAGATTTAAGCGAAGACAAGGAACAAAACTCATCAGATATGTCACCACCTATAAAAAACTGCACAAGAGATTTCTTAGAAAGTGAAATTTTACCAACCAATTACGTAGTTCCAGATAGATTTTCCTTATTCCATGTTCAAACAGATACAACTATACATGCACCAATAATACCATCATTGTTGATCAGATCAGAATGCAAAACATTTGAAGAGTTAATGGGTGATGAATGGTGGTTACATTCTACATCACCAACAGATGAAGAATTGAAAAAGATTTGTAGAAACTTTAAAATCCATCCTTTGACAATTGAAGATATAAGGTTACAAGAAATCAGAGAAAAGGTTAACTTTTTCCCAAATTATTATTTCATTTCATATCCAACATTTAAGAATTTAGAAATTATTCCTGTTTATATCATTGTTTTCCATAATGGAGGTGGTATTTTAACTTTCCAATTTGGTGATGAAGAAGTTGGTCATTTCAAAACAGTTAGAAAGAGAGTTAGACAATTGAGAGAAGTATTAAAAGTTAATGCAGATTGGTTATCTTATGCTATTATTGATGATATCACTGATTCTTTCCAGCCAGCAATCACAGATTTAGAGTTGGAAGCTGATGTTATTGAAGATTCTGTTTTCATAGCTAGAGACTTAAACTTTAAAGAAATGTTGCAAAGAATTGGTGAATCTAGAAGAAAAACAATGACATTGATGAGATTATTATCTGGTAAAAATGATGTTATCAAAATGTTTATGAAAAGATTCAACAATGGTGCTAATAGAAATTCAGATTATAGAACAGATATTAGTTTATATTTGGGGGATATTCAAGATCATATTTTGACAATGCATTCAAATTTGTTATCTTTTGAGAAGATTTTTTCAAGATCACATAGTAATTATCTAGCTCAATTACAAGTTGAATCATTCAATTCTAGTAATAGATCTTCAGAGCTCTTATCAAGAGTCACTCTTATTGGTACAATGTTATTGCCTATGAATGTTATACCATCTTTGTTTGGTATGAATGTTAAAATTCCAGGTTTAGGTTTAAGTAATTATGGATGGTTTATTGGTATTATCCTGTTTTTAGTATTTTTATGTAGTTCTACATTTATATTGAGTAGCATTTGGATGAAGAAGATTAAGAATCCTGACACCTTGAATGAAGTTAATGAAGACCAAAATAAATCATGGGGAGAAATATTATTAGAATATTGGCCATTCTGTTACTTGAAGAAGAAAAATTCTATAAATGATTATAAATCTGAGATAAGTAGGGATGTAGAGGAAATAACTAGTAGATTGCCACCATTGCCAAAATATCAAAGCAGAGCAAGTATGAGTACAAAATATTAATTTCTTAGAATTCTTTTAAAATTTAAATATATATATGGATATAAAACATTCTTTATTTATTCTTTTTTTGTTTCTTTCTATCTTTTTTATCTTCTTCTTCAAATTCGAAATTTAAAGGATGTTGTTCTCTCCAAAGTTTTAATCTTTTACCATTCTTAAACATTTTTCTTCTTTCTTTGGTGATTTCTTCTTTCTTTTTATAATTTGTAAAGTTTCTAATAGGTAAGTATTCGTTTAAATTTTCATCTTCAGCTAAAAATATTTCTCTTAATTCTAAACCAAAAGAGTTTGGAGAAACTTCTCTATACTTGAATTTAAGTTCTTTATCTTCTTTTTTAGATCTTCCTCTTTCTTCAGGAGCTTTAACAGTATCAATGATATTAAGTTTTTTAGATTCTAAAGAAGCACTAATCATATTATCTAGTTCAAGAGCTTTCTTCTTTGCTTGGTCTTTTTCTAATTGTTTTTGTTTTTTCTTTGATAATTTTTTAGTTTCAACAACAGGAACTTCTTCTTCTTGTTTTTCTTCTTCGTATTCACCTTCCATACCTTCTGGGATTTCTTGACCACCTTCTTCATTATAGAAATCATCATTGAATAATTCATTTATTAATCCATCCCAATTGTCCATATCAAATTCACCATCAATTAATAAATCACTTAATTTAGAAATCATTTCTTCATCAATCTTTTTACCATACTCCTTTTCAATAGCAAGTACAATATCTTTCATTTGATTACTCATTTTATTAACCTTCTTATTAACTTCTTGATCAACTTTAGTAGATTCCTTTACCTTTTGTTCTTTTTCTGTTAATCTCTTCTTTTGTCTAGAAGATAATTTCTCTCTTCTTAAGGTTGCTTGCTGTCTAGCATATGAAACTACTTCCACAGAGTTAGGATCTTCGTATCTAAAGTTGTAAGCATTTTCAAATTGTTCAGCAGCATCTTCAAATTCTTCATCATCTTCAACTGGTGCAATTTCTTTAACTTTGTCAGTATCCTTTGCAACAACAATTTCACCCTTTTCATTAATAGTCTTTGGAATCCAAGCTTGTTTACTTAAAAATTCTTGTAAAAATGCATCTTTTGCTTCTTCATCAGAATCATTGACTTCAGGTAATACATCATTAATAGCTCTGACGGATGTTTTTTTATCCTTTTTAACAAAGAAATCATCATCATCACTATTTTGTTTATCACTTAATTCTGCATTAATTTCATCTAAAATTTCTTTCTTTTGATCATCTTGTTCTTGTTGATAAGTTTTAAATGGCTTTTCAACTTCTTCTCCATTTTGTTCTAATAATAAATCTCTTTGATAATCCTTTAAATATAATGGTTTTTCAGACTTCTTTTTATCAACAATAAAATCTTCATCTTTATAAAATTGTATATCTTTGTTTAATAATTTATCCATTTCATTGTTTTTTAACAACTTCATAACAGTGTTAATATCATCATCAACTTTTTCATTAATCATATCACCATGATCATCTTCATCTTCAGAAGAAGAAGAAGAAGATTCAACATATTCTTCTTTATTATGTTCTTGTTCTTCGAATTTCTTTTTATTTTTATTAGATCTTCTAGCCATTTTATTAAAAGGTATTGTATGGTATTTGGTTTTAAACCTTGTTTATCTTTATAAAAATTTAAAAATTATTAAAAAATATTTTTTAAAAAAATAAAATAATAAAAACTCATTATTATGGATAACTTAATTAGGAAACAGTTTTGCCTATAATTTTAGTGTTTATTATGAGAAAAAAGAAATAAATTAATATAGATCACATGCTTTCGGATTTAAAAATATAAATCAAAACTAAATTAAGCATCTAATAAATAAATAAAAATAAACGGATTGGTTGTTTTGAGAAGAAAGAAAAAAAAAAAAAAATACAACACAGTAAAAACATTCATTATCAAAATAAACTCTATTGTTATCAAAAAATATATATATAACTTTTAAAATATATAACCAACTTAAGAAATTAAATATTAAAATGTCATCGATTTTAAATGGTCACAATGGTCACTCTTCAGGATCAAAGCCATTATTAATTAAATTATTAAACCATCCTTTAACAAAAACATATATCATACCATTAAATGCAACAACAAGAGCAAAACTGCAATCATTCTCAGCAATTTTATTAGCTATATCCTTACTTTTGATCATTGATAGTAGTATATATTCAAGTAGAAAAATGCCAAGTGAAACTATAGGAGGAATGACTGTATGGGATTATATGAACTATATCCTATGTATAATTGGTTTTGTTATAATCAGTGGTATTCCAAAAAGAGAGTTGATGTTAAGTACTAATCAAGATGAAATGGATCCATACGCTGACAATAGTAATGCTACACAAATAAAATTTGTATTATTCTGTGGATTCACAGTTTTAGGTTTAGGTTGTTCCGGGGAAATTGTAAGATTTTTAATTAATTATGTGTTAAAAAATGATAGTGGAAAACCATTATCATGGGATATTTTATGTGTTGGTTTTAACGCAATGTTTGCATGTTTATTTGTCATGTTTAGTTGTATGATTTTATGGTTAGGTCAATCTTTAGAAAGTTCTCATAATGAAGAGTATAGATTAACTTTATAAATATATTAGTTTGGTTATTATACTTTTTTTTTTTTTTTTTTAATAAAGATAAAGATAAAAAAATAAATTATATGTATATGTATATATTCGTGTTCTTAATAAACAATTACTAGTACTATTTATATGAATTTTTATATGAATTGGCTTTATCCTTCTTCTGCTCATTACTGTTATTATTATGATATTTGTTACAATTGCTATTCTCTGTTGGATTTGTTTATAAATTCAATATGCAAGATTATATAAAATTAACCCATTAACTTGTTAACTCTACTCTCACCAAGAACTAATTTATCATATTCTGTGAAAACAAATAAATCTTTAGGTGTAGCAATACCATCAATATGAGAACTAGTTTTTAATTCATTAAACCAATCTGAACACATGGCATCTAAACAGCTTAACCTTTGATGTGGGTCATAGCATAATAATCCCATTAATAGACTAACACCATCTTCATCATTTTCTAAAGATTTAAAAATAGTCTCAAATCTTTCTTTTACAGTACCAGAAAATAATTTCTCGGAGAATAAAGGTCCATCATAAGCAGGGTTTGTTAAAAAGATAAATCTTTTGTCTGGGGGACCTAAAAGTTTTGATATTTCTCTTAATTGTAAAATTGGATCATTACCTTGGAATATAGTCTTACCTAAAAGCATCTCTCCGATAACACAACCAATAGACCAATTATCAATATTTACTTCATATTGAGTCTTACCTAAGATTAATTCAGGTGCTCTATAAAATCTTGAACAAATATATGAAATGGATGGATAATTATCTAATTGTTTAGCTGAACCAAAATCACATACTTTCAATAACAATGTTTCTGGATCTATTAAAACATTACTAGGCTTTATATCTCTATGACATATATTGGTATTGTGCAAATATGACATACCTTTTAACAATTGGAAAGAATAAGCTTTAATTTTTGATTTATTAATAATAGTCATTTGTTTTGCGTAATGTGATATTTCATGTTGTAATGTTTGTGGTAAACATTCCATACATAAATGTAAATACAGATTTTTAGAATATCCTGGAACACCAGAATTAACACCATTTGGATTGTTTTTATCTTTAGTTAGTACATAATCTGTAAAATAATAATACAATTTAATAATGTTTGGGTGTGAAGTAACCTTTAAAATATCCAATTCTCTAGATTTATATTCAGTTTGGGCCAATGTTCTTTTAACAGCAAACGGCCCTTCCCATTCTGTAGCTGGTGTACTGTCTGTATCACCGGAAGCTTGATGCTTTTTTAAATTCTCATTGTGCTTATCTATATTAACCATGTAAGCTTTAGAAACTACACCAAATGCACCACGGCCAAGTCTCTTATATTCTTTAATATAAAAACTGTTAACTTTTTGTGTTATGTTATTAGTCACTTGTGCTGTGGTATATTCGTGCACTTGCTGCTGCTGTTGTTGTTGTTGTGATGTTGAACTCATTTTTATTGTTCTTGTTAAAAATTACTCCCTTGTTATTAATATTATTGCTAAAAAGTTTTTACCTATATAAATGAGAATGGGTTTCAGATAATATCAAATATATATATATATAATAATAATAATAATAAACAAATAAAGTAAACTTTAATGACTTATTTTAATTATATTATATCTATTTGGGTTTGATTTTATATTTTTTATGTTTTTCTTTAAGATGTTTATAACTGAACTTATAACAAAAATGGAAATGGTATGTAAAAAAAAAAACAATACTAATCTTTCAATTTAAATTATGTGAATAGTAAAACTCTTAAACACTGATAAAAAAGCTTGTTTATTGTTTTTTTTTTTTTACGTAACTTTGTCGAGCTGTGTTTATAATAAAGGGAAAAAAATAAATAAATAAATAATAATACTAGCATAGCCGAGTAAAAAAAATTAATTAATTAAAAATCAATACAACCACATTTATGTTCTAGCTAATAAATAAACATAACATCTTCGGGTAAGTTTATCGGATATATCAACAATCATTTAAAGTGAACAAAAAGTATCAAATAAAAAATTTTAACTTTTTATTTTTTTTCCTATTTAGCGTAATCCATGATTCTTTGGTTAATAAATAAAAATTTTTCAGATTTTACTTTATACAAGAAACTTGATTTTTTTTTAAATTATTTTTTTTAAAGAAAATTAAAATAAATATAATAAATAACCATACTACTTGGATTAGGAAATCATAAAAACCAAAAAAAATTTATATTTAAGTGTGTATTTAAAATAAAAATAAAGATTATAAAATGATTGGCTTAAAAAGACATTTAAGAAGCAATAACATGCTTGCTAATACTTCAATAATACAAACCAGATTATTCACAAGAACATCAGTACCAAAAATTAGTGAATTATTAAACACACAAAATAAGAAAAAAACACAACAAATTGATGGTGAAGAATTAAGAAAACAAATTTTACAAGAAGAAAAAGATGCTAATGCTAATATGTATTTAGTTAAATATGGTGTTTGCTTTACATTTACTAAAAGTTCTACTTTTGTAACTTTCTCTGAATACTATGATAGACAAGCACCAATTGAAGATGAAGCAAACTTAGATTATCATGAATTCATGAAGCAAAAAATAAATTTGACTCAAAAGATGAGATGGTCAGTATCTCTAGGAGCTTTAGGATTTAAAAACACTGCTAAGAAACAATTTGAAGCTAATGCTATTTTTGCAAGATTTGCATTCAATAAATTAACTGATTATTTCCAAAATGGTGATTTAAGAAAATTACAAAGATTAGGTATTGATGCCACTTCAGGTAACTTAACAAAGTCTAAGAAAGCCAACACAACTGTTCAAGAAGGTGAAGTAAACGAAGAAAGTGATAGTTTATTAGATGAAATGGATATTGGTGGTGGTAATAATGCTACTAAAAATATAATAAATAAAAAAGCTCCCTTATACTTAACCTTCAAAGGTTTAGGTGCTGGTAGATACCCAGTAATCCAAACTTTAATGGGTGCTGAAGGTGCTGTTTTTAGAAAATATGTTGACGTTATTAACGATGGTACCGCTACAAAGCATGGTGGTCATAAGGGTAAATCTGTAAGAAGAATTTAGGTTTTTAAGTTTATCTCTACACTCTTCATAAAAATTCTTTTAATATGACATTCATTTAGTTTTAATAACTGATAATAAGAATCTTTTTTTTTTTTTTCATTGGATAATATTGATTTACCCAAATTTTAAAAACATTGGATTTTTTTAATTTTTAATTTTTTTTAAAATTTCATTTTAGATATAAATATTTAGATTATATATCATTTTTGTATTTATAACACTTTGTACATAGATAATTTAATTCAAAACTTAATTTTAAAAATAATAACATTTTAAATTTATTTAATTAAATGAACTTATAAAGAATTTTTTTTTTTTTATTAAAAATAAAATCACGAGTGGTGTAATTAATAAAAAATATTTTTTTTTTATTACATTTTTTTATTACATTTAGTTCGGATATTAAGATTTCAGTCTATAAAAATTTTTTTAAGTGTAAATTTTTCTTCTCAAAAAAAAACACCATCAGAAAACATTAAAATAAAAAACTTTTTTTTAAACAATTTTTTTTTTTTAGAATAAGTTTACTAATAAATTTATTAGGTAGAAGAATTACTAGGAAAAATTGCTACTGACACACGTTATTCGTAATTGCTTGAGAAATTTTGAAGAAATTCATATACATTTTTTTTTTAAATTTATGAAATTTATAATAAATATTTAACAAAGTTATAATTAATTTATCATTAAATTATTAAAACAAAAAAAAAGAACCTTTTTAAAAACCATCTGAACAGACGTATACATTCACATAATGGCCCCATCTGGTATGTACCTATATTACTTATTATAATGAATAAATATGATATAAGATATGTTATTTTTGTAAAGACGAATTTAAATGGACTAAGATCTAAAAATAGAATAATTAGATAGATGCAACTGTAGTTGAAGTAATGATATAAATATTTTGTTAATGTTAGAGAAATGAGATGAATATATGGAAACAGTGATATCATATAAGCTTGTTGAAAATATAGTATATTTGAGTTAAAGTTGGTATTAAAATAGGTTTAAAGAAAAGATTTATTTAAAAGATTGTTACGAAACATTTAGAAAAGATGTAATTTAAGTGATAAAATGGTCATTTAAGTTTTTTTTATTATTATGACAAACTATCAAGAATTTTTACATTAAAATATATCCTATAAAATATTTTGTTTATTTAGTTTATAAATAAACTATTGAATTTGATTGGCAATGGACAATAATAATTTACTAACAATTATAATATTATTTTAATACAAATACAATTTAAAAATAGCTAAAGCTTCCGCTGCTAAGAAAGCTGTCTCTAAAGGTACTAACGGTAAAAAGGCTTTGAAAGTCAGAAACACTGCTACTTTCAGATTACCAAAGACTTTACAAAAGGAAAGATCTCCAAAGTACGCTTCCGTTGTTGTTCCTCACTACAACAGATTAGACTCTTACAAGATCATCGAAAAGCCAATCACCTCTGAATCTTCTTTAAAGAAGGTTGAAGATGAAAACATCTTAGTCTTCCAAGTTTCTATGAAGTCTAACAAGAACCAAATCAAGCAAGCCGTTAAGGAATTGTACAACGTTGATGTCTTAAAGGTTAACACCTTAGTCAGACCAAACGGTACCAAGAAGGCTTACGTTAGATTAACTGCTGACCACGATGCTTTAGAAATTGCTTCTGACATTGGTTACATCTAATCTACCCTACCTATTTGATAAATATCATATATATGAAATTTAAAATTTTTATTGGATTTTATTCCTAAGAAACCTTAAAAATGATTTTTTATGTTTTTTTTTTTTTTTTTTTTTTTAACTGTTTAAAATAAATGTATC
>JAJMDG010000174.1:0-20308 GCA_030565715.1 Hanseniaspora singularis (nom. inval.) | reverse complement strand
GCTCCCCCGCCGAGAGTCGAACTCGGGTCTACGCTGTGAAAGAGCGCCGTGATAGCCGTTACACTACGAGGGATTATATTTTATTGATATGATTTTTTGATCTTTTAAACTTAAATTTTTAAAAGATACCATGCACTTTCTTATTCTTATTTATGTAGTTCACTATAAACCTTGGTTTATAAAAGGTTCAATATTATCAAATATAAGCTTGCACAGTGTTAATACATTCAAACGTATTTTTTAAAATTTTTTTTTTTGAAGATAGTAGATAGATACAATGGGCGATTATTCGTATCTTGGGATAATAAGATTTTTTTTTTTTTCTTTCAGAAAGAATTTAATCATTAATTTTTTTTAAAAATTAAGGGTAGTGTTAATAGCCGAATATTAACATGATTATTTTAATTTAAAGTTACTAAAATGAGATGATTGTTAACTATAATTTTTTATTTTATTTTACCTTTGGGTTACTATAAATAGACTTAAAAAAAATTGAGAATAAATAAATATTTATTTTTTCTTTTTATATTTAGGTAGGCTGTATATATTGTTGTTTAATAATTAATAGTAAGTGAAATAATATATCTTAACATAAAAACCATAAATAAATAGAAAATATTCACTTAATAATATTTAAATGAGTGATATTAATAATAATACTGTTGATAAACAGGAAACAAATCCACAACCTTTAAATGTTCCAATAAGTTCCAAGCTAGCACATTCTTCTAATGAAATAGCCAACGCTAATTCACTAAAAGATGAAAAATATCAAAACAATGAGAATGATGACTATATAAATGAAACTGACGAATATCATAAGGAAAAAGAAGAAAGAGGGTTTAAATCAAAATATAAAAATTTTATCAATTCATTTAAGAGAGCAGAGAATGAGAACCATATTGAGTTTGATCCCAATATGACACAATCCGAAAGAGTTGCGATCCTAACAGCAAGAACTCCTTTAAAAAGAAATTTAAAAAATAGACATTTACAAATGATTGCTATTGGTGGTGCTATTGGTACTGGTTTATTCGTTGGTTCCGGTTCCTCTTTAAGAACTGCTGGTCCAGCTGGTTTATTAATTGGTTATGGTATTTCTTCTTCTTTTATTTTATGTATGATTTGTGCATTAGGTGAATTAGCTGTTGAATTCCCTGTTTCTGGTGGTTTCACTACATACTGTACAAGATTTATTGACGAATCTTTTGGTTTTGCTGCTAATTTAAATTATGCTATACAATGGCTAATTGTTTTACCTTTAGAAATTGTTGCTGCTTCCATTACTGTTAATTATTGGAACACCCCTAAAAGATATAGGGATGCTTTCGTTGCCTTATTCTGGATAGTAATCGTTATTATTAACTTATTTGGTGTTAGAGGATATGGTGAAGCTGAATTTGTTTTCTCTATCATTAAAGTTCTTTGTGTTATTGGTTTTATCATTTGTGGTATTTGTTTAGTCGCAGGTGCTAGAGGTTCTTATATTGGCGGTAAATACTGGCACGCTCCTTATGGTGCATTTGTTGGTGATACTGCAGGTGCTAGATTCAAAGGTACCATGTCTGTTTTCACATCTGCTGCATTTGCATTTGCAGGTTCCGAATTAGTCGGTTTAGCTGCTGCTGAAACCGCTAACCCAAGAAAAACAGTTCCAAAGGCTGCTAAGCAAGTTTTCTGGAGAATTACTATTTTCTACATTGTTTCATTAACTTTAGTTGGTTTATTAGTCCCTCATAATGACCCAAGATTAATTGGTACTTCTTCTGTTGATGCTGCTGCATCTCCATTCGTTATTGCTTTGGTCTCACACGGTATTAAAGGTTTACCATCTGTTGTTAATGTTGTTATCTGTATTGCCGTCTTATCTGTTGGCAACTCTGCTGTCTATGCCTGTTCCAGAACCTTATCTGCATTCGCCGAACAAGGATATGCTCCAAAGTGGATGAATTTGGATTATATTGATAGAGCTGGTAGACCAATTGTTGGTATTGCGATATGCTCTACTTTTGGATTATTGGCATTTATTGCTGCTTCTGATAAAGAAGGTGAAGTTTTCAACTGGCTCATGGCATTGTCCGGGCTATCATCGTTATTTACTTGGAGTGGTATTTGCTTATGCCATATCAGGTTTAGAAGAGCTCTAGCTGCCCAAGGTAGATCTACAGATGAGTTAACATTTACTTCTCCTGTTACAGTATATGGTTCATTATATGCATTAGTCATAATTATTCTAGTTTTTATTGCTGAATTCTGGGTTGCTGCTTGGCCTTCAGGTTATAAAGAAATGTCTTCTGGTGCAATTGCTAAAAACTTTTTCCAAGTTTATCTATCTTTCCCTATTGTTGTAGTATGCTATTTAGGCCATAAGATCTATAATAAAAACTGGAAAATTTTCATTCCTGCGGAGTCCATGGATATAGATACTGGTAGAAGAGAAACTGATTTCAATGCTTTAAAGGAGGAAATTGCAAGAGAAAGATCAGTATTGGCAACAAAAAATTTCTTTATCAGATTTTATGCTGCTTTATGTTAGTTATAATATAATAGATTAAATTAAGAAATAAAAAATTCATTATATATCGATTTTTTAAGTAATAGTTTTAATGTATTATATCAGAAAAAAAAAAGTTTTAAACAATTCATGTGATATGCATTTGTAGATAGCAATCTATTTTTAAATCTATTTTTCTTTATTTTAAGGTTATTTTTTAAAATCTCCTATTTTTGTAAACGTATTAAATATATTTAAACATTTTTTTTTTTTTTAGAAAAAAAATAATAATTTGACTTATTAAAGGTGTAATAAATTATTCTTTTTCGTGACTAATTAATCTTTAAAATATATACATATTTTAAATTAAACATGTACAGCTAATAAACCCAAGATTATATTTTTATACGAGATTATCACCACAAGATTTATGCTTCATTTTACAATTAAAATAAGATAATATAGACTACAACCTACTTTATTATCCTTTTTAATATTATTATTAATTAAAAAAAAAAAAACAAATAAAGAAATGACTTTTAGATCAAGTGGATTTTCAAGAAAAAAAAAAAATAGCAATACACAATATCCAAAAAATGTATTAAACGATTCTTATTCAACATCAACAGTTGGCAATGGTATATCAGACAAAGGAAATGCGCTACTAGCATCACAAGCTGCATTGTCCATGTTATATAAGAATGAAAACAGCACTCTTACAAAAAACACAAGAAGTGGATATCCTACAAAGAAACTTCCCATAACAAAAATCACAGTTTCCAAAGATGCAAAGCCTAAAAAGAAAATAATTTTAAAACAATCCACAAAGAAAAGCGATATTGATTTAGTAATTTCATCGTCAGATTCTAATAGAAAACCAATTAACAAGTCATCTTTTTTTAAAAACATAGAAAAACTTCCAATTAATGAAGAAACTTTAGAGAAAAATTATAATAAAAAAGACAATAAATTATCTACTAAAGCTTTGAGCACTCTTGCAGCCTCAAAAGCCATATCTAATTTTAATGAGTCTGAAAGATCAATAGAAAGTGAGGTGATGGATACTGATAAATTAAAAAAAAAAGATGATAAGATAGTAAAACTGTTAAAAGATGAGATTAGTTTGAATGGTGAAGAAATAGAAAATCAGAGCGTGAGTAAAGGAGTGAATGATGGCTTAAAACAAGACATAAAAAGAGCTACATTGATCAATTCCTTAGCTAAAGATATTGTAAATGATATTTTTAGCAAAGTTAACATAGAAGATGATAAAACTTTTTCAGAAACTAAACAAAATGATTCTAAAACCTCGCTAGTTTCAATTGAATCTGAAGTTCCTATAAAAATCAAACAACAATCGGAGATTAAATTTAACATCATGCCTAAAAACCATAAACGAAGACCTCCCCCAATGTTTTTAAACAGCAATAATCAACAAAACAAAAGTTATATACCATATTTGCCACCTCTGAACACAAGCTTCAGTCATAACAAAAATCAGTTAAAACTTGTTGAAGAAGCAAAGAAAGAGAAGGAAGAAGAAGTGCATGGCGATATCCATAGTTTAAACAGCCTTCCAATGAAGAGCAACAAAAAGAGCAGAAGTATTAGTGCACCTATAGATAAAGATAAAAGTTTTAAATTTAGAACTAGAAGATCTAAATCAATTTCTGAAAAATCATTGAAATCTACAAGTCCAATCACTAAACAACCGATTCAAGGTAGGTCTAGAAGAAGCAATACTGTTTCTTTCTTTTTCAAAGACTTAATGTCATCAAGCAATGACAACGACCAGAAAAATGATAACTCGCCAGCAATTTGTATATCTAATAGTGTATCACCATCCATATCCTTTGCACCTACAGTTACATCAAGTGAAAAATGGAGACAACAACAATCAGGTACTGAGAATTTATTTCAAAGAACTATACGATCATTATCATTTTCGATACATAATTCTTTATCACCTGACAAACCTAACGGTTCTGAGTCAATTAATAAACAAGAAAACTTACAAAAAACAAACAAATTTAATAGACAAGAATATCATGTTTTATCAAATAATATTTTACCTAGATATCATGGAAAGCATGAAAAAAATACGCATACTGAAGAGAATAAAGATTTATTAGTATTTCCAACCACATTAAGAAAAGATTTTAATAAAAAAAAACACAAATCATTTCTTCTTGGAAAATATATAAGAACACATTCACAAAGTGATGGTAGTAATAAAGAGAAAGAAAGGAAAAGAGGACTCTTGTTTAGTGAAAATGATTATGATACTAGTTCAATATCAGTATCTTCTTCAATAAATCACGATGTATATTCAAATAATTATGAAAATTATACTTTAAACAGTGGTTCTGATTTTTTAGATGATGATTTTGATAGTAGAATAGATATAAATGCTTCTGAAAGTATAAACAACGAAAATGAATTGAACTACCTAAATTCTAAGATGGAAAAAGAAAAGAAAAAAACAAGTTATAATAATAAAACTGATTTATTTTTAAAAATTCCTGCTAAGTTAGCCTATAAATCAATGAAAAAACGTACAGACAATTGGGAGTTTGGAAAGAATAATGGGAATCAATATCAAAATATTGTATTGCCTGGCTCTGAAACTAATAACAGCACACCCACTAGCACAGTAGACTTGGACTCTAAAGAAATGAGAAACACCAGCACTGTGGATAGTGAAACTTCATTAGTTACTACAATAAATGACAATAACAATTCAAACTATATTCTAGGGCTACATTCTCTTTCTTCAGTTAGAAAAGGTCACAAATATAAACCTAAAATGTTTGATGAAAACAAACCTTGGAAATCCCATATAGATTTAGGCTACATTACTCCAGAAGAAAAGAAAAGATATGAGGGTATATGGGTTTCAAATAAGAATAGATTTTTAGAGATGCTACCTGATAAAAATAATGCCAAAACTGACATTGATGAGATATCATTAAATGAAGAGATCTATAGTCTTCATGACAGAAATGTCACAATCGTTAATAATAGTATATCAGAAGAGAGCAACAGTCACACTTATGAACATGTGGAAGAAGAAGAAGATATAGAAGACCTAATGATAAATTTTGTAGTTTATGAAATATACAAAAGATCTAATTTACCACCAAAAACACTAAAACAGATTTATGATATGGTTGATACAAGACATGATGGAACTTTGAACAAAAAATCATTTATTGTAGGAATGTGGTTAATAGATCAATGCTTGTATGGTAAAAAATTGGGTACTGAGGTTCCAGATATCGTGTGGCAAAGTGTAGACAAATTAGTCATAGGAGTTGATGTATCACATAAAAGCTTACAAAAAAACAAAAAACGGAATGCTAGAAGAGAAATTAAAAAATTAAAGCAACATGAAAAGATAATTAAAAAAGAACAATTGAGTCAAAGCCAATATTAGTTAATTTTACTAAAAAAAAAAATAAAAAAAATATTGTATATAGAATAAGTATATATTTGATAAATCCTTTATTATTATTATTATTTATTCTGACATCTATTCAAAGCAGCTTGTGACCGCATGCCAAGTCTAGAAGATAATTCATAGTCACTTAGGTAATTTAAAGAATCTTTTAAATATTTAATAGTTTGGTTCAATCCATTTATATTAGTTAAATTCCAGTGTATTAATGCATATTCATAAAATACCGATGGATATAACCATGGATCATCTTTTAATTTAATATATTTACCTGTCTTGGAATCATAAATTTGAGGTAAAAGCTTAGTTTTAATTATACATTCTGCTTTTTTGAATTGCTTCAAATTTTTGTAAATCGATGCTCTTAAAAATGACTTTATAGATTCTTGATTCTTTAACATCATATCTATTGATTTGTTTTTATACTCTAATGAAGCTTGTAGTGCAAATAATAAGGAATCTTGATCCATCCTATTAAAACCATCATATAAATAAATCAATTCCATAATAGGAGATACTGGTATTGCTTCAATAAACTCTGAATCTTTTTTAAACCCGTTTTCATTATAAATAGTTTCAAATTGTTTTAATTTTCTTAGCATAAATTTGTCAAATGGAAGGTTATTTGACATGAATTTTTTTCTATTCAAATATGAAGGTGCTCTTTCTAAACATTCTAAAGCTTTTTTCTTATATTCTGCTTGTTTGCTTAAGTCTATGTATGTATTTATTCTTTCAATAAAACCATTACTAAATTCCAAGCTTTTACACTCTGAAATATAATCACACATTCTATAAGCTTCTAAATAACAACATCCTGCAAAATATGTATAAAATGCATGCGACCAGTCGTTGATTTTTAATAAGTATAAAAAGTCTTCTGCAGCTTTTACAAAATCAAAACTAAAACAATATAATAAAGCCCTGCAGAATACTATCTGTGCTTTTATTTGCTGCATTTTTATGTTTTCAATAGGATTTCTATTTATAACATTCAACGCTTTTATTAATTCTCCTTCAGATGAAAGAATTATACCTTCTTGTAGAACCCATAATGAACTATCTGGAAATACACAAGTAGCTTTTAAAATCTGATTATCCAATAAGTGTGCAGGATGAATTAAAGATTCTAATTTTTTATCAGGAATGGGTATGTCAAAGTTATTATCAATGAACTTAAAAGGGCCGTGATAGTATATTACAAGACCTCCAAGAGATAACCCAGAAAATATATTTCTTTCTTTAACAACATCCCATAGTAATTGTAAACCTTCAATCTTATTAATTTTAAACCCAATAGCGCTTAGAACTGTTGTAACAGCTGGAGGTAAAATTGAAAGAACCACTTGAATTATGCCGTAGCATAAAGCCACACCTGATTCAATAAATTCATCTGTAGTTCCTTGTACATGACCGTTTGTGTTTAAATAAGAAAAGACAGCATCCTCAGTATTATCCTCTCGTACATCACCAAGGTTCTTTCTAAGTTTATGTGTTTTGTTACCTAGATGTGATCCTTTTAATCTTACATCTCTCATTAAATATGCTTTTTTTAATACTGTAATTATCTCTAATTCATTTGAGGTTAGGCTTTCTTGTTTTTCTTTTTTAATTAATTCTTCAAATGTTTTATGTGGTATATCGTTAGGATAAAAATAATCTAATGAATTATCAATCATGAAATCTCTTTTTGTATTTACAGAAGAAAGATTATCATTAATAGATATATTAGTTTTTTTAAGCTTATTCTCATATTCCAAACAATCTTGTTCGTTATCAAAGCATGTTTCAAAAGTTTCAATAGAATTAACTTTTTCAAGTGCATTGACACCGTCACTATTACAATAATCATCAGAATTACGAACTCTAAATGAAGGAGTCACATTCTTGTGTTTTAAATGTTGAACTGTCTTATTTAAATGTGATAAAGCACCATATGCCTTTTTCAACTTATACAAAGCTTTTATAGAATCAAGATACGATTCATTAAATAACATTAATAGGGACCCTAAGAGACATGCTTGGATGTATGCAACTTTACACTCTATACCTGGTGAGTATTTGTTAGAAGTTATAACATTATTTTCTATATTATATTTTTCAGCTTTCAAAGCCAAAGCTTCAGCGTTATGCATGACTTCTTGAGCTTTTTTGATCATATCTGGTTCAAACCCAAGTGTTGCTTCTAAAAAATGAATAACACCACTTGCTAAGGTTAAAATCATTTCTTCACTAATACTGTACTCTATTTTTTCCCTTCTTAGCTTATTTAGACGTTCAGAAACAATTTCTAACCCTATTTCAGCTTCGTCATTCAATAAATGATCCATAGCTTTTAAAGCGTATTCGAATTGAATACTTTGATTTAATGCTAATAATGCTGATTTATTAGCTTCATTTGGATCAATCTTTCCCGATTTTTTAACATTAATTTTTAAGTCTAAAAAGGCCATTTTTATAAAATTTGATAATTTAGTTATACTTGGTCTTTTTCTTTATATTTTGTTTTTTTTTTCTTACAAAGTATTACTTCTTTAGTTAAACTTGTCTTTTTTTTTTTTTTTTTTTGCATTAAAAATTTCACCTTCCTATCGGGTTTCAACTATATATAAATATATAATCCTACTTTTTATAAAACCCCCTCACATCTTATTTATTTATTAATTATATCTATTCTAAATAAAAAATATTATAAAATGTTATTTTCTTTAAGTTAATGATAAAATTTTAGTACATTGTAATTTGAATAGCATAATTCATAGTAACTTATACTAGATTATATTTGTTAGAGAATTATTAATAATATTATTATAATCTTCATAGTATTACTTTTTTTTTAAGGTGGGTTTTATATCTACATGCTGTATTTTTTTTTTTTTTTATATATACATATATTATTATTATTATTATTTTTTTTTCTTACATACATAACAAGTCTCTATTAATATTCTTTTTTTTTTTAAACACCTACACATTAATAAGATAAATCAATACAACCACACAAAGAAACAATACAATACAATAATATGATTCAATTTAAGCTAGTATTACTAGGAGATTCTTCTGTAGGAAAGTCTTCTATTGTAACAAGATTTGTTAAAGACCAATTTGATTCCAACAAGGAATCAACCATAGGTGCAGCATTCTTATCACAAACTATTAAGTTAGTAGATACTGAGACAGAAGAAGAAATTAATATTAAATTCGAAATATGGGATACTGCTGGCCAAGAAAGATATAAATCATTAGCGCCTATGTATTACAGAAACTCCAATGCAGCTATCGTAGTATATGATATAACTGATGAGAAATCCTTAACTAAAGCTGTTAAATGGGTTAATGAATTAAAAGAAAAATTAGGTGAGGATAATGATTGTATAATTTCATTGATTGGAAATAAATTAGATTTAACAGTTGAAAATGAAACAAAAAGAGCTATTTCTTTTAATGAAGGTGAAGATTTCGCTTTGGAAAATGGACTATATTTCCATGAAGTTAGTGCCAAGGACAACATAGGTGTTAAAGATATTTTCCAAGAATTAGGAGAATCACTCTACAAACAATATAAAGATAAAAAATTAAAGAATAATAACTCAAATGGTAATAATAACACAGGTAATAGCAATGTTGAATTAAACAGACCTAGCACCAACGATGCAACATCATGTTGTTCTTAAAAAAAAAAAAAAAGAAGAAAAGAGTATATATTATATTTAAAATACTATATTAATTACAATGAAGAAAGAACCATTTATCTTTTTTAAATGAAATGTTATTATTATTTTTTTTGATATTGTATCATATATATTATTCTATGCTTAAATATCTCTCCTTGAGAAATAATCTTAATATACTTCTTTGTAAATATAGATTATTTACATTAAACGTTTATAAATTTCATATTCATCTATACTAGGTTTTATTTCAACTCTTTATTATTATAAAAAAAATTAACATATATATTTATATCACCTATTTCTTAATTAATGATAGAGCCTTTTCAACATTGGCCTTTGGACCATAAATTGTTAATATCTTCTTTTCAGAATCTCTCTTTGGTACTTGAATAATACAACCAGATTCAGATCTAATTTTATTGATATTAGATCCGTTTGGTCCTAAAACATTGGCAATGGCTCTTGGAGTTTTCATGTCAATGAAACCAAAGAATGCATCATTACTTTCAATCAAAGCAATTCTATCTTCAACTTCTTTAGTAACATTAGATAAAATTTCTTCTTTTGATTGCTTAACTTCGGAATCATCCTTAAATTCTTCACCTAGTGATGATAAATCAACTGGTTCGTAGATTAATCTCCATGGAATTAAAACATCAGTTTTTTCATTCTTAGTTTCAATTTCTGGATAATATTCCTTTACAGAAACTAATAATTCTTTAGTTTCGGAATCAAATGATGGTAATGATAAACCCTTAAAGTGGTTTCTGACTAAATCCATAGCCATTCCGCTCTTATTACCGTGTCTAACAATGACTTGGCTTTGCATTGATAATTTGTTAATGAATGAACCATGTTGAGAAACAAAGGCATGATACTTAGATGGAACCTTAATTTCAACACTATTTCCTAATTCAGATAAAATATTTTTCTTAATGTCATCCTTACACTTAGAAATATTTTCTGGTAAACCAGTAATAGTGACAAATTCAGATGATTTCTTATTTTTGTTAGGAACATTAATTTCAACTTGATATTTTTCTTCCAATGCTTTTAATGTAGTACCACCTACACCAATCAAAGAACCATATGATTCTTCTGTAATCTCTGGTACAGTTTCAGTTACTCTGTTTTCAATATCACTAACAATCTTGTTAATTTCAACTTCCAATTTGTTAACAATCTTCTTGCTACCCTTAATGGTAACAACTTTTTCTTCATCATTAGCATTTGGTAAATCAACATATTTAATATTATCATTATCACCATCTACAGAAACACCTGCCTTGGTATAGATTTGCTTTAAAGTAGAACCACTTGGACCAATGATGTATTTATAAAATTTAGGATCAATGTTCAAAGTCTTGATTTCGTAATCTTCTAATTCCTTAACTAATTCGTCTAATTTCTTAGAAGCTTGCTTAACATCATTAGTTGTACCAGTAATTTGAATATCAACAAAGGTAGTTTCAGCTTCAGGTTGTTCTTCACCTTCTTCAGATTTCTTTGGTAAATCATCGATTTGGAATTCAACACCGTATGATTTTCTTAAGAATTCAATATTCTTACCCTTCTTACCAATAATTCTGGAAATGTGCTTAGAATCAACTTTTTTAGTTTCAGTAAAAGAAGTTTCTTTAATGAATTCAACAAATTTAGTTAATTCCTGGACACATTTTTCAACATTTTTGGAGAAACCCTTAATACTGAAGTCAAGATCTTTATCATCAAAATCAATGCTGACTTGATACTTTTCAATTAATTTATTGATGTTAGCACCCTTAGCACCAATTACAGAACCTCTAACTTTAATTGGAACTTCAACCTTTTCGATAATAACGTCAGCTAATTTCTTAGCTTCAGATCTAATGTGAGTTCTAGCTTGTAAAACATTGTAATGGAAACCTTGAATATCAACATTTGTAGTACCATCTGGAGAAGAATTGTTAGCTATATCAATTTGAACAGCAAATCTTTCTCTAATTTGATTTAAGTTGTATCCCTTGGTACCAATTAATCTTGGAACAACTTTAGATGGAATTTCAAAAGAAATTTCATATTTAGTGTTTAATTGTTCTTCAGTATTAATTTCAGTTTCAATGATTTTCTTAACTTCCTTAATAGTTTCACTATCACCTCTCAAAGTTAAGTAGCCTTCATTAGGAGCATTTAGTCTATATTGGACTTGTCCCTTTGAATGAACGTGATTATATATTAAGGCAGGGGTCTTACTTTCTGGACCAAATACTAATGGTTGCAATTTAGCATCAAATTTAATAGTAACAGTTGCAATAGCAGCTTGTCTTTCTCTAATAGAGTTTAATTGTTCACTAGCTTCTTTTAACTTAGAAACATATTCACTATCAGTTGGGGTGAAATCATCTTCATCAGCTACAGCAGTGTAGATTAACACAATGTCATCACTATCAGATGATTCTAATAAGTCTCTTTTAATGACATATGAAATATCCTTATTAATAGATAATAATGCAATGACATCATTCTTAAAGATGTTTAAATCAATATCAGAGATAGTTAAGAACTTAGATGGCTTCAATTCATTAATGTTAGAAATTAAAGCTTTCTTGGTTTTTTTGATAGATTCTTGAACATCATGATCATCACCTTGTCTTTGAGCAACTAACTTAACAGCAACAAAAGCAAAATCATTGACCTTATCAACAGGCATTAAATCTAAAGAAACAGAAGAGTCAACTTCATTTAATTTCTTTGAAAAGTTCTTGAAATCAGAAGTTAAGTAGAATAAAATATCTCTAGCATGTTCAACGTTGTTATTGTGAGCTCTGGAGATTGTAATTGGTTCAACAACAGCATTAGAAATAAAGTTGTTAACAAATTCAGAAGCTAATGTAACATTGTTTTGAGGACCAGTGATCTTCATTAAATCACCAACAAATTCATAAGAAACATTGAACTTATTACCTTCAATATCAAATAGATTGTTGATTAAAGATTGGAAAACTTTTTTAACATCAATGGTAGCAGTTGTGACAGATTTTTCTAAATTTTCTAAGATATAGAATAATTCAGTTTTAGCTGTTTTAACAGCGTTTCTTGAACCACTTAAAATAATGATAGAATTATCACCAATAATTCTTGCTTGA
The DNA here is from genome assembly GCA_030565715.1 of Hanseniaspora singularis (nom. inval.). Lineage (NCBI taxonomy): Eukaryota > Fungi > Ascomycota > Saccharomycetes > Saccharomycodales > Saccharomycodaceae > Hanseniaspora > Hanseniaspora singularis (nom. inval.). The sequence goes on along the minus strand of JAJMDG010000174.1, from coordinate 7,555 downwards.
GTTAATAAATCTTCTTTGTTAATAGATAAGTCATCGACTAAGTTACCTTTTAAATCAGACATAGCAAGCAATTCTGGCTTTTCAATAGTAACCTTAATAGTAACATTCTTAGAATGTTCATTAACAATATCAAGGATGTTTGTCTTAGCACCATTAGCAGCTTCAACTGGACCAGTGATGGTAACTTCTGTTTGATATTCATCGAATTCTGGATCATAAGAACCATCAATATCATTATTAGCAATATCAATATTAACTTCATATTTCTTAATAATTTCCTTGATAGTTTTACCACCGGAACCAATGACAGTAGCCTTTGATCTGGAAGAAATTGGGAATTTCAAAGTAACTGGTTTGGTCATTTTCTTAGCAATTTCTTGTTTAGCGGCTGCAACATCCTTTGGAGAACCAGAAACAATAAAAATTCTACCATCCTTTGAAGTTAAAGAAGATTCAATAGAAACAGAGAACTTTTCTTTAACTGAGATGATAATTTTAGAAAATTCTTGCTTAGTTAATGAAACTTGACTTTCTAATGGGAAAGAAAATCTTTCTTGAATTTTACTAGCATTCTTAGCATACAAAGATTTATTGGATAAAACAGAGATTGGGGAAGGTGTAGATCTAACTTGAACTTTTGGTAATGAAGGTAATGAAGGTAAAACAACAGGTTGCTTTGGTTCTTCATAAGATTCTCCAGATTGTAGATCACCATTTTGTTGAGTTTCGGAGACATTAGAATCGTTTAAAGTTGATAAGTTAATAGCAGAAGCAGATGATGGAACTTCAGAAGATAATGATCCAGCAGTGTTCTTTGCAGTGAAAGCTTGACTCCAAATAGAACTGTTGTTTCTAATATTAGATTCACCACCTAAACTTGGTAATTCATAAATAGAATTGTATAAACTGTTAGATTTTGAACTACTATAAGTGTTGAACTGATCGTTGTTATTAATTTCAAAATCTTCATCAGGATTAAACTTTTGGTCAATAAATAATTGATGTTGACCAAAAGTGCTATTGTTATTAGAAGCCATTAGTAATCAGATAATAAACCAGGAGAAATACAGAAAAAAAGTGAGTTGATAATTATAATAATAAATTAATATTAGTTATTTTACTATTATAGAAAAAAAGATAATCAGATCCAATCAAATATATTTGATTTGCAAATGTAAAAGAAATATGTAATTTAATTTCCTGGTTTAATTATACAAATCTAAATCTTTTTTTTTTTATTTTTTGTTAGACAAATAAACTATTCTTAAATTTAATAAATTAATGTAAATCTATATGTTTAATAACTATGAAAAATATTACATCCTATTTATAATTTTAAAAAAGCGTTTTAGTTAAAATAAAGAGGCAAAATACGCTTTAAACATAATAATCTCGGCTACGTGTCATTCAGTAAAAAAAAAAAATTTTCTTATTTAAAAAAATTAATTAAGAAACTCCTATATTATAAAGAGATGATAAGTTCGCTCTTAATAATTTTATAATATTGTTATATATCACGTGAATATATATGTTATCTATAAAACTTAAAAATAATTAAATATAAGGATATTCTCATTAAATATTTAATTAACAGTATGATACCTAATGGAGTTTTTTTTTTTTTTTTTACCTAATGATTAACTATTATAACATATATAACTTTATAAATATTGCTATTCTCTTAGCACCACATTATATATAATCTCTTGTATAATGGTAAGGCAGAGAATTCGGCCTTTTCTTGTGCAATATCAGCTTTTAATTGTTCAAAGTCTGTCTCTCTTCTACCAGTATCAATATCCATATTACTAGCTCTAATGAACAATTTCCAGTTGTTCTTGTAAATTTTATGACCTAAGTAGCATACTAAAACACATGGGAAAGACAAATAGATCTCAAAGAAGTTTTCAATGATTGCACCTGTAGTCATTTCTTTATAACCTGAAGGCCAAGCAGCAACCCAAAATTCAGCAACAAAGACTAAGAAAATCATAATTAAAGAGTAATATGAACCATAAATACCTAATGGAGAAGTAAATGTTAATTCATCAGTGGATCTACCTTGAACTGATAAAGCTCTTCTAAATCTGATATGGCATAAGCAAATACCAGCCCATGTAAATAATGATGATAAACCAGAAATAGCCATCAACCAGTTGAAAACATCAACTTGTTTATCAGTAGCAGAAATAAAAGCTAACAAACCAAATACAGATGTAATTATAATTCCAACTAATGGTCTACCAGCTCTATCAATATAACCTAAATTCATCCATTTAGGAGAAAATCCTTGCTCTTCAAGAGCAACCAATGTTCTAGAACATGCATAGACAGAAGAGTTTCCAACAGATAAAACGGCAATACAGATAACAACATTAACAACAGATGGTAATCCTTTAATACCATGAGAAACTAAAGCAATAACGAATGGAGAGGCAGTAGCATCAACAGATGAATTACCAATTAATCTTGAGTCTTTGTGAGAAACTAATAACCCAACCAATGTTAAAGAAATCATATAAAATAATGTTAATCTCCAGAATACTTGTTTAGCAGCTCTTGGCATAGTTTTTCTTGGGTTAGCAGTTTCAGCAGCAGCTAAACCAACTAATTCGGAACCAGAAAAAGCAAAAGCAGATGAAACAAACACAGACATGGCACCTTTGAATCTAGCACCTGCAGTATCACCAACAAATGCACCATAAGGGCTACGCCAATATTTACCACCAATAAACTCACCTCTAGCACCTGCAACTAAACAAATACCACAAATGATAAAACCAATGATACAAAGAACCTTAATAATGGAAAAAAGGAATTCAGCTTCACCAAAACCTTTAACACCAAAAAAGTTAATAGAAACGATCACTACCCAGAATAAGGCAACAAAGGCGTCTCTATATTTTTTAGGGGTATCCCAATATGAAACTGTCATTGAGGCAGCGACAATTTCTAAAGGAAGAGTAACAAGCCATTGTAAAGCATAGTTTAAGTTAGTAGCAAAACCAAAAGATTCGTCAACAAATCTTGTACAGTATGTAGTGAAACCACCAGAAACAGGGAATTCAACAGCTAATTCACCTAATGCAGAGACTACACATAAAATGAAAGTAGCAGAGATACCGTAACCAATTAATAAACCAGCTGGACCACCAACACTTAAAGATGAACCAGAACCAACGAATAAACCAGTACCAATAGCACCACCAATAGCAATCATTTGTAAATGTCTAGACTTTAATTGTCTTTTTAATGGTGATCTAGCTGTTATAATGGCAACTTTTTCAGCTTCAGTCAAACTAGGATCTAAATCCTCTAATTCAACTCTTTTGAAAGACTCTGTAAAATTCTGCCATTTAGTTGGTGTCTGTGTTGAATAATCTATATGAGACTCAAATTTATCATTATAATAAAGAGAGTCATTTGAACTATCATTTAAAGGATGAACATGCTTTTTGACATTATTCAACTCGATATCATATGATTCATTTGAATGTGGCATCTTTTATTTAAATCTTAAAAAAATAATATTTATTTTAACTTTGATAGAATTACAGATATCTAAAAAAACAAAATGATGTTTTTAGAGAACTTGAATATTTAAATTTAAATAATTTTAAAACTTGGTTTCTTCTTTCTAAGATTTTTTATTTTTAAGTATTAATTTAATTAATTTTTAAAAGATTAAAGGTTTTGAAATCTAATTACTAACCAGCCACTTTTATATACAACCATTTAAAAAAAAAAAAAAAAAAAAGAAATGCAAATTAATCTTAAATAAAAATTTAATCATGACTATATATTTATTTATATATTAAGTTCATTTTTATAAAAAATGTATAAAAACGCCCCTTATAAAATAATCGGGAATGAATAACGAGTATTAGTCCCAAATACTACTAAACATTTGTTTTTTTTTGTTTCTTTTAAATAAAAATATCCTTTTTTGACAATAATTTGAGTCATCGCGAATTAAAAAAATGTAGATCATCAAAATTTCTTTTTTTTTAATTATATTTTTATGGAGAAAAATTCTACATTCAAAAAATCTTGACACTTTGTCTCGGTGTTTTCTATATAAAGGCAGTTGAGAAAAAAAAGAATAAATTTAGTCTTTCGCACAGGCTAAATAAAAATATCCCTCAATAAATAATTGTCGCCTTTTTAATAACAATAACATTATTTAATTATAATGTAGATTTATAAGTCCTTTTAATTTAAGACGATAAAAAACTTAGATTTAAATAATGGTATTTTCAATTTTTAAAAAAATGCTTGTTAGATAAGACATTTTGCATTGTAAAAAAAAGTATTAAAAAAAAGTCACATTATTTTAAAAATTAACTATGCATGTTTATATATGATACTTAAAGTATTGGTTTCATTTAGACCAGTAAATGAAATACTTTTATTGTTTTTTTTTCTTATCTATTTGTAAACTAAAAATCTTAAAGATATTTTGTCATTAACATAATTTGATATAGATTCTCTTGTATAGTGGTTTAGCAGCAATTTCAGCCTTTTCTTGAGCAATTTCAGCCTTTAATTGTTCAATATCAACTTCTCTTCTACCAGTATCAATATCCATTTCAGAAGCAGGAATACATAATATCCAGTTTCTCTTATAAATCTTATGACCTAAGTAACAAGCTACAACAATTGGGAAAGATAAGTAGACTTCAAAGAAGTTTTGAGCAATTTCACTAGAAGACATTTCTTTATAACCTGAAGGCCAAGCAGCAACCCAGAATTCAGCAATGAAAACTAAGATGATAACACCTAAACCATAATAAGAACCAATAACACCAGTTGGAGAGGTGAATGTTAATTCATCAGTAGATCTACCTTGAGCAGATAAGGCTCTTCTAAATCTAATATGACATAAACAAATACCACCCCAAGAGAATAAGGAAGATAAACCAGATAAAGCTAATAACCAGTTAAAGACTTCACCTTCTTTATTAGAAGCAGCAACAAAACATAATAAACCAAAGGTAGAGGTAATAGCAATACCAACAATTGGTCTACCAGCTCTATCAACATATTCTAAGTTCATCCACTTTGGAGCATATCCTTGTTCAGAGAATGCAGATAAGGTTCTAGAACAGGCATAGACAGCAGAGTTACCAACAGATAAAACGGCAATACAGATAACAACATTAACAACAGATGGTAAACCCTTAATACCATGAGAAACTAAAGCAATAACAAATGGAGAGGCAGCAGCATCAGCAGAAGAAGTACCAATTAATCTTGGATCTTTGTGAGAAACTAATAAACCAACTAAAGTTAAAGAAGTAATATAGAAAATAGTAATTCTCCAGAAAACTTGCTTAGCAGCCTTTGGAAGAGTCTTTCTTGGGTTAGCAGTTTCAGCAGCAGCTAAACCAACTAATTCAGAACCTGCAAATGCAAATGCAGCAGATGTGAAAACAGACATGGTACCTTTGAATCTAGCACCTGCAGTATCACCAACAAATGCACCATAAGGAGCGTGCCAGTATTTACCACCAATATAAGAACCTCTAGCACCTGCGACTAAACAAATACCACAAATGATAAAACCAATAACACAAAGAACTTTAATGATAGAGAAAACAAATTCAGCTTCACCATATCCTCTAACACCAAATAAGTTAATAACAACAATAGTGACCCAGAATAAGGCAACAAAAGCATCTCTATATTTCTTAGGGGTATCCCAATAATTAACAGTAATGGAAGCAGCAACAATTTCTAAAGGTAAAACGACTAACCATTGTAAAGCATAATTTAAATTGGCAGCAAAACCAAAAGATTCGTCAACAAATCTTGTACAGTATGTAGTGAAACCACCAGAAACAGGGAATTCAACAGCTAATTCACCTAATGCACAAATCATACATAAAATAAAGGTTGAGGAAATACCATAACCAATTAATAAACCAGCTGGACCAGCAGTTCTTAAAGAGGAACCGGAACCAACGAATAAACCAGTACCAATAGCACCACCAATAGCAATCATTTGTAAATGTCTATTCTTTAAGTGTCTCTTTAAAGGTGATCTGGCAGTTGCAATAGCAGTCTTTTCAGCTTCAGTCAAATTAGGATCTAATTCTTCTAATTCAACTCTTTTGAAAGAATCTTTAAAGCTTTGCCAGTGAGAAGAGGATGTCTTATAAGCATATGTAGGGGATCTAACTGGATCAACATGTTGTGAGATAACTGAATCGGCATCTTCAAAAGACCCGTTCTTGACTTGTTTTTCTAAATCAGACATTTTTTTTTTTATTTTGTTAAATGATTTACAAAAATAATAATAGATATTTATGTCTTAAATAATATATAATTACTGTTTGGTTTTATTATATTTTTTATAATTTAAACCTATGATTAAGAAATGAATAAAATAAAATCTAAATTATCATTGCTTTCAATGCATTTATATATAATTCAAAAATATCAAAATTATTATCAAAAAAATCTGTTTTTATTTATTTACATGTATCTTTTTTTATTAATTGAGATTAAAATGTATTGCTTACTTTCTTTAATCATCAGAGATATCGATTTACTACTTTATTATTTTAAAAATAAATAAAAAATCTGCTCTTATCAAAGACGGCGACTTTTTGTCTATACAATTAAAAGCAAAATAATAGAACATTTTTTTAATGCTTAAAAAAAAAAAAATTAGATACGAAACGGCAACCATTAAAATGATAAATACTTAAAAAAATATCAAGATCTTAGAAAATAGTTCACAGATAGTAGTTTTAAATTTAGACTAAGTAATAATAACAAATTAATAAGGCAACATTTATAAAAAACAATAAAAAATGTCTGTAAAAATTAAACGGCTGAGATTGTGATAGATTATATTAATTTGTAAAAACATAACTAACGCTACTTTATAGAATACTCATCACAGTTTGACTACTATGGTGGTAGGTAGCCACTAAATGTCGTGTCACGTTATATAGACATCATGAACACTACTGTTAAATAAATGTTAAATATTAGTAAATGTAAATAAAAATAAAAATCAATCTAGCAAATATGTGTTTATAACTTTTTTAATAACACATGCACATCACAATATGCTAAAAAGTTTCATTGAATAAAGTGTAAATATATTTTTTTATAAAAGAACTGATTAGATGAAAATCTTTATAATGATTAACATTTTTTCTTTTGTAATATCTGTTATTAATCAAAATAGGCCATTTTAAAAAATTCATTAACTATGAAATATTATCTATTTTGCCGTTGATCATGATTTATTGTCAACATCAAATAAATTATTACTAAGAAAAAAAAACAGCCTCTTTCTTTTAGACTTTTTAGTAGCTGTATACTTTTAAAATAATACTTAAGAAAAAAAAAAAAAAAAAGGCTACTTTAAAAAAAAAACAAAAGCATAATAATTCTGTAGTAAAAAAAATTATGCATCTTCATAACGTTCAGTTGCATAAATCTAATAGCATGTTAAAATAAACAAAATTAATTAAAAATAAATATAGCCCATTTTCTTACCAAAACATCCTTAAAGTTGAATGAAAGATGTGATATTTAA
>JAJMDG010000173.1:0-22413 GCA_030565715.1 Hanseniaspora singularis (nom. inval.) | reverse complement strand
TTTTTTTTAAGGGATGATTATTATTAATAAAATGTATATCCCGATTAGGAAAAAAACGGTAATTCAATGATATAAAATTTATTTACATAGAATATCAATAATCTTAACTTGAGCTGAAAATATTTTTAAATAGTAATATATAAATATAGTTTACCAGAATTTAATATAAATTTAAAATTACTTAGATTTGTTGCATTTTGCTTCTTATAATACCTTGTCATTTAAAACATAGTTAGAAGGAACAGTAATAATTTCTTCTTCGATGTAACTAAACATCTCATCTGCTTCAGATACATTATTTGGAGTCTTGGCCCATTGTGCATAAACATCTGGAACAGAAGCATTCTTTAAGTGGTCAGCAGTACCTAATTCATATGGAACAGAGGCTAATTTCTGTCTTTGAGGTAAAACTCCTTTATATCCAGTAGGAATGTTTTCAGGTAAGTCACCTTCCTTAACAGCCCATTGATCATAGACAGATGGAATAGTAGCAGTCTTTAAGTGGTCAGCAGCACCTAATTCATATGGAACAGAGGCTAATTTCTGTCTTTGAGGTAAAACTCCTTTATATCCAGTAGGAATGTTTTCAGGTAAGTCACCTTCCTTAACAGCCCATTGATCATAGACAGATGGAATAGTAGCAGTCTTTAAGTGGTCAGCAGCACCTAATTCATATGGAACAGAGGCTAATTTCTGTCTTTGAGGTAAAACGCCTTTATATCCAGTAGGAATGTTTTCAGGTAAGTCACCTTCCTTGACAACCCATTGGTCATAGGCAGATGGTACAGTGGCAGATCTTAAGACAGCAGCGGTTCCAGTAGTGAAAACAACAGATCTTAAAAATCCTCTGGCTGGCAAGACACCCTTATAGCCAACTGGAACATTATCTATACCTTCACCTTCAGATTCTGAATCAGTTTCTGCACCTATATCACTTGATGAAATTTGGTGATGTGATAAAGAAGATTCTTCTGAAGAATCTTCTGGTTTGTACTCTGGGATATCTGAAATGTCTGATGGAGGAGGTAAAACAAACTCTTCATCTGTTGGAATATTATAGTCATGTTCAATGGATTTAGCAGAAGCAGATAAAAGTGGGGCTTTAATATCTTCTGGAATAGTTACATTGTTATTAGCTGGTGGCTTAAATGTTGAAATCAATGCCATCTTAGCATTCATATCAGATGAAGTAGTATTTAAAGAAGATACTAGTTCGTTGATTTCTAATTTCTTTTCGTGCATTAATTGTTTCAATGATGATAATTCCTTTTCTTCTTCGTGAGTTATTAATGGCTCTTGGGAAATATATGAAAATTCTTGACCAATTTCCTTGATCTTTTGATCATATTCTTCTTGAGTATCTGGTTCTACAAATTCTTTAATACCAGCCTTTTCTTCTTCTTCTTCTTCTTCTTTTTCCAAAGGAGTTTCAGTTTCTTCGGCTAACACTGGCTCTTCGTTAACAGCTTCTTCTTTTACAGATTCTTCAACTGGTAAATCAGGAATTTCGTCTACTTCATCATCTTCTTCATTATCTGCAATGATATCCTCATCATCTGGTGGATGAACTGGTGCAGTGAACTCTTGGGTTGGAACGGTAGCAACAAATTTCTTCTTCTTGTTGTTAAAACGATCAACCTTTCTTTTATGTCTTCTTAATTCTCTTAACTGTTCCTTCTTCAAATCTCTTTGTTCTTTTTGTAAAGCTCTTTGCTTTCTGATATTGGATCTTGTAGATCTATTAATATCTCTAGCTTTGTGTCTTTCAGCTTTTTCAATCATTCTCTTTTGAATTTGTAATTTTTCTTGATCATGCTTATACAAATCAACTTTATGATGATATTGTTGTAATTGATTTAATCTTTCCAATTCATCTATTTTTTTGAAATGTAATGGCTGGCATTGTTCTTGTAATTCAATAACTTCATCCATTAAAGCTGATAACTTTTGGCAATGATCATCATTCTTTGACTTTAAAGCGTCTAAAGCAGTCAAGTGTTCAACATTCTCTTGTCTCTTTTTAGAAGAATAAGAAACTAAACTGTTGAATTTAGAGGAAATAACCTGCATTGGTGAGTCAAATGATTTACTAATAATCTTCTTATTCTTCTTGTTAATGAAAAATTCAGGGTTATAAGAAATTTCTGATTGAACATCATCAACTACATCTTCAGTTGGTTCAGCAACAGAAGCAATTCCATCAACACCAGCAATATTTTCTTGAATATCATGATCAATTTCTTCTTCAGTTCTAACCTTATTTAAAGATAATTCATGTAAAGCTGGATCAATTGGTGATGGTCCTTCTTCATTTTCAAGCATATCATGATCAATTTCTTCTTCAGTTCTAACCTTTTCTAAAGAAGCATCTTGAACATCAGGGTTAACAGGAGCTGAGTCATCTTCAACAATAGATTCTTTCCCTTCTTGTTCCCCTAAACTTTGAACAGAAGCTTTAGGATCTAATGTAGGAACACCTTCAGTTAAAGGTTTTTCTGAAACATCAACATTTTCCAATGCTTCTGGCTCAACAGAATCATCTTCTAATGCTTCTTGCTCAACGGACTCGTCATTCAACTCCTTTTCACCTTCAGTTTCTTCAACTTCTTCACCTTCTAATTCAGGTTCGTCTTTATCATATCTATTCCAAATAGGAACATCTGGTCTAGCAGGTATATACTTAGTCTTCTTTCCTTGTTTCAAATCAGCATCATTTTTAAATCTACCAATAAGTTTGTAAACAGGTCTAGTGATAGGGTTTGTAATTTCCTTAGTTTCTACTTGTTCAACGTCATAAATTTGATCATAAACAGCGGTTCTTTGAATTAAAGAATCTTGCTTGTTGTTTAAAATTTGTAACTTACCCTTAATTTTAGAAGAATCTTTAGTTTGTCTCTTGTCTCTTTTTGGTAAAGATTTTGGAATTGTTGGTTGGTTAGGATGATCAATAAGAGTTAAATCTTCATCTTCAGGGGTAACATCATCTGCGTGATATAAGTGCTTTGAATTTAATTGAGGTAATTTAGGACCATGCGCATAAGGAAACTTTTTTTGTTTATTACTCTTGGCTTTAGATAAAGTTTTATAAGGAACTTCGGTTCTTAATTTACCTGTGTTGATGGAAGGTTGGAAGGTTCCGTCAGAAGCGGCAGCCTTTTTATCTTCAGCTGACTTATCAAACAAATGGTCCAAATAACCACCAGTGGTATTGTTTTTATTACTTAAAGTAGTCTTCTTTAAGCTATTAAACATTTTTTATTTAAATTTATAGATATATAGAAATATTGTCTTAATTTAAAATTTGTTTAATATTATACAACTTTATTAACTATTGTTATTAGATATAACACTATAATTTTATAACTTTGGTTTTATTTCTTATTTTTTAATTAATAATTATAACAAAATATTGATACAGAATTTATATTATTTTTATTTTCAAAAAGATTTCTATTATTTTTGTAAGCTGTTTATTAAATTTAAAAAGTTGTTTTTTTTTTTTTTCAAAAAAAATAAAAATAAAAGCTGTTTTTAGGGGATAAATTTCTAAAGAAAAATTTTTTTTTTAGGGGTGAACAATTCATGCCTATAATAGATTGTTTACTAAGAGGTATTAATTTTTTCTTTTTGTTTTTTTTTTTTTAAAGACTACTCAGATGCTATAACTTTCTTAAATTTTAATATCACCTTTCTGAAATGTAATAAAATATTATTTTTTTATACATGAGTAGACTTTTTATCTCAACTTACAGGGTTTCGATATAGAAATATATAAGACATTAGTATAATATACAATTAAAATAAGTAATTTTCAAACACACACTGATTTTTTAAATAAAAAAATATTTTTATGAGGCCCGATAATACGACTTTTTTTTTTATTTAAAAGAATTTATTTAGAAATATTTATGAACACCAGATTCTCACTTAGATGTGTAATACCATCAATATATCATTCTCCTAAACGAGGTGAATAGTATAATTAAGTTAAATTCCAACCTCCTTTATCTTTGTAAACACCATCTTGAATTATTGATCATCCCTTATTTTTTTAAGATAAATATTACGTATATGAATTTAAATCATTTAAATAAGATAAATTTAGTAGTTTTTTTTTAAGCATTTATTTATATATAATACACTTATTAAAAATATTACGTAAACATTATATAAAAACTATGTTTATCGGAGATAGTCATCTTTTTTTTGTTTTTTTTTTATTGAAACATGACTTAATTTATATAGTAAACAATTGCACTTAAAGTATTTACGAAAAAAAGTAATAATAATAATAAGTATATCTTTCTATTCGGAAAAAGAAATTTTTATTTAGAATTTTTTTAAGGGGTAAAAAAAAAAAAAACTCATTCAATGCTATTCAAATGTTATTTATTATTATTTTTTTTTTATTATTTAAAAAGACGAATGAACTAATAACAAAAAGAATTTTTTTTTTTTTTTAAATAAATTTTGGAGTAAGATTTTTTTATATTATCTATATATACAAAGTAATTATAATACATTTAAAAAAAGATTAAATTATATATAGATTTATATAAAACCAAAAAATAATAAATTTAAAATTATATTAATAAATAAAAATGTTATCTATATTTGACAATTCTTTAAGATTAGCTAACTTCGTCTTCTTAGTTATTGTACTAGGTTTGACTGGTTCTTTAATTAAAGGCTCTGACAATGGTAGCCACTCCAGAGTTAACTTTGCTTTATTCGCCGCCATCTTTGGTATCTTATTTGATACAATTTATGGTGTAGTTGCTAACTTTGTCACCTTCTTCACATGGCCAGTATTTTTGTTTGCTTTAGACTTCTTAAACTTTGTCTTTACATTCGCTGCTGCTACTGCTTTAGCTGTTGGTATCGGTGCCCACTCATGTTCTAACCAATCCTACTTGGACGGAAATGGCATTGTTGATGGTTCTAGCGATAGATGTAGAAAGTCTCAAGCTTCCGTTGCTTTCTTATACTTCTCTTTCTTCATCTTCTTTGCTAAGATAGTATTCGATTTCATAAACTACTCTAGTAGCACTTCCTTTGCCGGTAGAAAGAAACCTTCTGTTGCTCAAGTTTAATTCGATATAAAGTAAAAGAAACTTTATTAAATGTAAAATAAAATTCAATAAATAATGAGTCAAGAAAGAGAAAAAACGATGAAAAAGAGAAAACAAAAGAATATATAGTTAAACAATACTACTCAACAACTATATTTTCAAAATCTACGTTTTTGTTTTCTATTTTTGAATATTTTATTTATATCAGAATAATTAATAATTAATGCTAATTTTATTAACTAAGTAAAAAGATACCTATATAGATAAGCCTATAATTCATTAAACACAGTATGGTAATAAAACAAAACTAATACTTTATTTTAGTTTTTAATTTTTTTAAAAAACAAATATATTTTTCATACGCTTTTTCTTTGTTTACTAGCTAGTTTCTTTTTTTGTATTTCCCGTTATGAGCTAATGAGACGGTGACTGAAAATGGCATGCAAGGAGAAAACAACAGCCAAGAATTCTGGCAATCCTACAAACAAAGTTAAGACAATCCTTTTTTTTTTTTTTTAATTAAGAGAATTTAATTAATGTGTATGTCATTATAAGTCTAAAATAATATTTACTTACTTAAGAACAAAGTTGTAAATATTTTATAAGAGATAATTGTATTATAATTTTTAGTTTACGATGCCTGTATTTCATTACACATCTTTGTGAAAACGGCATCTATGAAATTGCTAATCCTTTATCCCAAACAGTATTTTTCAATTTGTTTATATACTTGAATTTTAATATTACGAGTTTGCAAATATTCCAATAAAATATGTACATATTATACACTAAATTTATTCATTATGAACGGATGACAATTATAAAAATTTAAATATTCTTACAATTTAAAAAATTAGATAACTGTACTTTATATCTAACAGCAAAGTATTATTTCCTTAGTTTAAACCTATCTATATATATATATCTTATATACAATAGTAATAAAACATATGTTTAGTTTCAATTTTTTAAAAAATATATGTATATATATTTAACTTTGCTCTTTTATATACAAGAATATGTGACTCGTGAATTTATTAATATTAATGGAGTTTTGAATTATTTACCAACATTTAATAATAAAGAGTTGCCGTTGCCAGTAGCATTTCCTGGAATATAAGTAACGTTACCACTAGCAGCTAAAGTTTTAGCAATGTCCTTACTAGTTTCTAATCTTCTAATAGCTAATAAACCATCACCATTACTTTGAAGAGCTTTAGTAATTAAATCAGCAGCTTCGGCTTCACCTTCAGCTCTGATAACACTAGCTTGTCTTTCTTGTTCAGCCTTTTCAACTAAAAACTTAGATCTTTCAGCGTCTTGTTGAGCAATTTGTTTTTGTTCAACAGCTTTTGTAAATTCTTGACCAAAAGTTAAATGGGTTATAGAAACATCTTCTAACATGATTTTAAATTCAGCTGATCTTTTTTCTAATTCTTTAGCAATTTTTAATGATACTAATTCTCTTTGTGTAATTAATTCAGCTGCATCAAATTGAGCAACAACAGATTTTAATATTTCATTACCAATAGATGGTAAAACTCTTTCTGCATAGTCTAAACCTAAGTTTTGATAAATATTAGGTAAAGAAGCAATATCAGGTCTGTGTAAAACTCTTAATGTTAATGAAACATTTTGTAAATCTTTGGTACCAGTGTTAGTAGATATGTTCTTTGGTTTAGATCTAATATCAAATATAATAGGCCTTTGTAACCATGGAATATAAAAGTGTGTACCTTCTGAAATTACATCTGATTTAATACCTTGCAATCTATCAAAAATGATAGCTCTTGATCCACCTTGTACATCATATATACAGTTACTGGCTCCTATAATTGTTAAACCTGCAAAACCAGCAATTTTAGTTAACTTTTCAATATTTTTAGGGTTATTCATGTTTATATTATTTTTAAAGTGTTATATTTAAGATCAAATCTTAACTTTGGTTTTTGTTTTATTTAATATTATTTAATATTATTTATTTATTTAAAAAATTAGAGAAAGATATAATAATGTTATTAATAAGTAAATTGACTATTTTTTTTTTTTAACACCCTTTTCATGAATTTTTAAATATTTTTTTTTTTTCTAAATTATTTTAATAAAAAATTTTGTATATCACGTGATTTTGCACATAGAAGCAAAAATAGTATTTAATAAAGTTTACATTTATATAAATAAAAGTTAATTAAACAATAGACGTGTTGTAATTAATATGACAACAAATATACTTATGTATAGTTGGAAAAGTTTCTATATTTTAAATATAAATATATATACTTATGCTAATTAATAATAATACCTTAATTTTTTTTATCTGTTATTTTATATTTGATGGAATTATATTTTAGTGCAATATCATTTCTTAGTTTTGGATTCGATAATATGTCTTTTGAAAACTCATACCAATCTTTATCATATCCCATATGATTTAAACTATAACAACCAATTGCCATATCTGGCAAATGATTTTTTAATTGAACTAATTCTATAGGTAATGTGGCGCCGTATTTATATTTAAAATTATATTGTTTAAAAGGGTCGTCTTCAACCATTGGAATATTTAATCCTAATGTATTGTACCCACCTGCGCCATCCTTGCCTTTTGTATATGATAGAAACTCTTGTGATAACTTTGTATTTTCATGGTCTTTTTTTATAGGATTATTTTGATTTTCAATAATAAGATTCAATTCATCAATAATGAACTCTAATTCATTTAGGATTGAGTTATCTTTATGTTCTATTAAGTTTCCATTGATTTGGTTATTTCTTATATCATTTAATGATGATAGTGATTGAAAGTTAATAAATGCAAAATTTTTATTCATTAGTAGATCATATTGCAATTTTTTTAAATTCTCTTTATCTATCAGATCAATTAATTGTTTACTTTTGTATTTTTCATAAGAAGTTAATGGCTTTTCAATTGCATTGTGGTTATAAGGTGATACGTCTGTGCCTTTAAATAGCATCTCTTTTAGCTTTAAATTATTCTTATCTATGTAATTAGCCATGCTTGCATTATAAATAGGTTTTGGAAATGGTACAATATTTCTTTTTTCTTGTTTTTTAACAGTGTTTAATAAATTTTTAACAGTATCAAATTTATTTTTCTTTACATTATTCTTGTGCTTAGATTTTAAAATCATTTTCATCTGTTCATTACAACTACCATTACTTTTATTACTCAGTTCACCAGCTACGTTTCTAGCAGTAGTAGCAGGTGATTTTAAACATTTTGTGAAAAATCTTCTAACGTTTCCTGTCATTATATGTAATATTAAAGTTTATTATTTAGAAATTATTATATTGTTTTTATTTCTTTATTCTTTTAGGTATATTATACATACTTTATTTAATTATTTATTACGAAGAAATTGTAAAACTTTATTTAATTATAAAAAGAAAAAAGAAAAAAGAATTAATAATTTTTTTTTTTGTTTCTCTATTAGTTATATATATTGTGATTTTTAAATATTAAGTTATAGATAAGAAAAAAAAGAAAGAAGCTTAGAATTATATATCTAAAAAAAAGGGAAAGCGCTATTGATTAATTATGTGTATCTCTATCATTTCAAAAAAAAAAAAAAAAAACATGATGTATGGCGTAATTTATTTAAAAGAAAAAAAAACAAAAAAATATATACCTTTATGATTTTTTTGTGTATATATAACCTTAAACTTGATAAAGACTTTTATTCATTTTATATCACTGATATACTAACTTTTTAGTTACAGACTAGATGGTTAAGAATTTTTATCCTCATATACCGTAGAAGTAAGTTTGAAGAATATTGTATCAGCAAGATCGTCTTTTTCAATGATTTCTAAACGATCATTTTTGCCAAGCAATTCCAACATTGGGATTAAATTACCTGTAAATTGTGAAGGAATAAGAAGTATACCAGTTACAGTGATTAATGCATTTGTGTCTGGATCATCAAAGAACTCACTTTTTATACAAACCATTCTAAACCTTGATGCTTCTTTTTTTTTAAAAATGTTGTATCCATTGTAAAATACAAAATTCTTTTTTTTTTTCAGTTGATTTGGTACAGCCCATATAAAAAATCCTTCATCATTATCCAAAATCCTTGTTAGTGATGCACTGCTTATATAAAACATTTTATTAAATACATCAGGGAAATCAGTCTTAAATATTACTAAAAAACTCTCATTTATCATTTTTAAATCTACAGCATGTTTAGCAACCATACGTGTAATATACATCAAATATAACCGCTTAGGATCAGATTTTTTTATCTTTTGCTCTCGTAATAGAAAATATAGATACCTATAAGTCTGAAAAATTGATGAAGTCTTTACTAATGATTTAATTGCTATTATATAATCAGAATTCCAACTCATTTCATGAAAAATTCTATTTTGATCTAAAAAATCTAGTAGATTTTTTGATTCTTTTTGAGAACAGTGTAACTTTTTTGAGTATTGACTGATTATAGTTTCTAAAACAAGAAGTTTAGAGTCAATACTTAAGTTTTTATTCATTTGTTATATATAGTTATATATAGTTATACTAATGTTAACTTGGTTTTATTATTATCATCTTTAATAAATATTTTATTAATGCAATTTATTTTCAATTTTAATATTTATAAATTAATTGAATTTTTTAAATATTTAAGTTGATTAAACTCTTTTTTCCACAAAAATGCCCAGGTCATGTGATAATATGGGGTATATACCTTACAAATCTAACTTTTTTTTTCTTTTTTCATATATAATATTCTTTTGTGTTTTTAAAATTTTTTTTTTTTTTTTTAAATATTAATTTTAAACATTGTATATATAAGTAGAAAAAATAAGCCTTAGCCCATTAAACAACACTTTAATATTAATCATCAGATTCTTATTTAAGTTAGAAGATACTTGAATCATCATCGATAAAAAGATGGCCATAAATGAAAGTGATAATGATTATAAAATATCAGAAATAGTTCTTGATATGAATTATTCAAATGTTTGGAATATTATAAATGAATTAAAAAATAAAAATATACATCATAAAAGTTGTAATATTGATAGTGAAAAGTTTAAGATGATACCTGAGATTAATTTACAATTAAACTCTTTTGATCAGAAATCTAATGAAACAAATAAAAGTATTGAAAAAGGTATTATACAAAGTGTTAATGATATTTATAAACATAAACTGAGTTATGCTAAACATAGTGAAAATGTTAAAATTGAAAGGAAACCTTATTCAGAGGATAGTAGTTTAGAAATTGTATCTTTTAAAAACATTAAGTTTTTTAAACTTGATGATATTTCAAGAAAATCGTTTTTTGAATATAATTTACCAGAGATATCTGTTAACATTGACAACTTATTTAACAAATTTTTTAGTGAGGGTGATGAAAGAAATGACGAAATTATTAATGATCTTTTGTTAAAATTATTACAACAAGAAATTATACCAAAATTTGATTCATGCTATACTTTATTAAGTTTTATTAATTTTAATGTTTCATTTAAAACTTATTTTTCAAATGTTTTAAAATCATGCAAAAAATTTATATCTAAAGATAAAAAAGTTGATTGTAATTATGAAAATTTATCTTCGAAAATTTATCCAGCTTATATGTTTGATGACAAAAACGATTATTATGCTTATAAGTATACTACTCCTTTTATTTCAACAAAGTATAGACTTCTAGATCAACTTGAAAATGGGTATTTATGGCCATTTGATAACTCTAATGAATGCTTAAGTTTTTTTACAAATTTCATTCTAGAAGATCTTCAAACTTCAATGGATAAACACCATGATCCCACATCATTAACATTCATTTCAAATAACTTTTACGAGTCTTTAAGTGCAAGATTAAAAAATTTTAAATTAGAAAATGATATTGATAATGAAAAATCACAAAACTTAGAAAAATATTTAATTTTTTTAAAAGATGCTCCTAAGTTTAAAAGACATCCAAACTTTAAAGATAATGATACACCTATTTATGATCCTATATTAGATTTTGTATATTGTTTATGGGGCCCAATCTCTCAATTAATGTCGGAATATGTTCCTTTGTTGAATTTATGCCAAGGATCATATAATAAATCTCAAACCTTAATGGACTATGTTTCATATCATTTAACGGAAAGAAATTATCATTTTGATGATACCTTCAGTATTAAATCACAAATATCTGCTATGTTAAACACTCATTATTATTTAAATAATATTTCTAAATTCACCTTTGAAGTCGATGAGTTTAAGTTTGATCATGATGATTTGTTTTGGTTTCATCATGATGATTTTTTAACTTATCAGGATGCAATTAGAGCTTTAAATGAAAAGTCATATGTTCAATCGTCAAAAATAAAGTCGCAAGAATCTTCTGATGAAGTATTTAAACAAGATGAAAACTTATTATCTGTTTTAAACTCTACTAATAATTTTGGTGTTAGTTCTTTAGATAAAGTTTTGCTTGATTTTGTAGAATTAGATTATGAAATTGACTATAAAAAAAATTCTCTTTATTTAGAACATACCAAACAATTTTTAGCTAAACTTGAGTATTCTTCTATTAGATTTTTAAAGGATACTGATGTCTTAAAAAATGATAATAAAAATCTGGACAAAACATCTATTTTTTGGAATTTGTTTAATAAATCTATTACTGAGATACAACATATAAATAATCTTTTATTTGAGTCGCCAGACAAATCAAACTATGGATATGAAAATGATATTATTACTAAAAGTGAAAACTATAACAAAGGTTATATGAATTACATGCCTGAGTTACTATGGTATACAACAAATGAAAAATGCTCTTTAAACAATCATTTGCTGATGAACGGTGCTGATTTTAAACCTAAAAAAATTGATAATGATTATGCTATCTTTTTTGAAAATAGTTTAATTCTTGAATGTGGTGAAGCTAGAAAATATGTTTATAAGTTTTTAGCTTCTGAGTTTTATTCCACATCAACTGTATTTGTGGAACCTTTGAAAGGTGAGATTTTACATGCTATTTTGTCCTTTGCTGACCCATTTGGAAGACCTGCTCCTCAAGGTGATAAAATCATGTCAATTGATTATTTGTCTGATTTATTAATAGGAATGGTTTCAACTATTTTATCAGGAAATGTGGATTTAAATGAAGACGAGCTTTTACAAAAGAGAACTAAAATAGCTGTCATGTTTTCTAATTTTATTAAATCTTCCTTAAGTATGTTGAATATGGACTCTTTGGATTATAGTTTATTAGATATTGATACAGAGCATTCATGGCTGGAGAAGACAAAGGATATTTTTTCTGTTTATTATAATGTGAGATTAGTAGAATTAGTATTTAATGCAAATATTTTAATGACTTATTCTATATGGAAGCTTACTAAAGACTTTTCTGTGTCTAATTTCACTCCATTTGCAGACATCTTTGCATGGCTTTGGGCTTCATGTAATTTAAATTTACAAGTTTATTTAAAAATAGATCAAATTGAAGAATCCATGGGTGAGTATAGTTGCTTTCCAACTGTTGACTCAAAACCTGACAGTCCTGTTTTATTAAAAACCTTGACAATGTTAACTAGCTCTTGGAGATATATTCTAGGAACACTTTTAAGCCAAAGATCTCATAACCCTTCAGTAAAACATGAGTTTAATCATTTATCTTTTAATCAATTTATGTCACCATCAAATAGAAAATTTTCTTCAGGGGCATTGGATGCAACATCTATAGAATTATTAGAAAATTATTTAAACATAAGTATAAAAAAATTATTCTGTGATTTTAATAAAAAAGATGAATTAAACATACAGTTTCATAAAGCAGAGAGTGAAAACAACAAACAGAAGAAGATTATTTTTATAGATGACTTCTTAAATAATAAGTCTAAGAAAAGGAGCTTTTTTGATAAGTTTGAAATAACTCCTGATGATGATTTAGATGATGATGTACAATATGTTTTTAAAGATTTGCTATTTGAAGAAGAAGAATCAATGTATTTAAATGCAAGATTTTTTAATTCAGATGAAACTGGCAATATGAAGTGGTTTTATGATTACAGAGATCCTCTAAGGTTACAATTAAAATCTCAAATTGACACAACACCAAAAGATGATGGTGAAGAACATCACGAAGAAAAGTTTTTTGTTTGCAATTCAATATCAGGAGTTGAAGAATTCCTTTATAAATATGAAACAGCTAGATGTTCATGCTCAGTAACTAAAGGATTTATAAAGCGCAGAGAACAATTAGATATGAAAAGACAAGTTGATCCATTTGAAGATTCTTTAGTATTTGTTGATTCATCTTCAGAATATTGTACATCAGAGCTTTTATCATTATTTGCACCATTTATTACATATCCTTATTTGTGTGATAATAAATATGAGTTTGATATTTTTTTTCCATTTAAACCGATAACAGATATTAATTTTAAAAAGTTTATTGAAAAGTTTTTAACTATTGATAAATTAGATAATCATGCAAAGATGGAGTTACTATCAGAGATAGCATCTATAAATTTCCATTTCAATGATGTATTTGAAAGAGGAATAGTATTTGACGAATCTGAGTTAGTAGAATCAAACAATACATCCTCAAACATTAATTCAAAATCTATTGATGAAAAAACACAGAATGAATCTGATGATACAATTTATAATGCATTTTTACATGATCATATGAAACCATCAACTAAAAAAGGATTTTTTGAAAATGATATTGATGAAGTTAAAGCTTGCTTTAATTTAAGAGGTGAACTTTTACAAATGCTATTAAAATTGGATAAAAGTCTCTTTGAATATATGGAAAAGGATTATTACTTTGTTGAAAGAGTTTTAGATGAACTTTTAATGGATAAGTTTTACATGTGTTGGATAAATTGTTTATTTACACTGATGAATTCAGAATCCGAATCTGAGTTTTACGGGGCTAGATACTTTTGCTACTATATTTTCAAATTAATTAGTAGAAATATTGGTCCAAGTAGTGATGATTCATTATTAAACTCATGTTTCTTAGTCAAAGATCAGTTACAATATGATGGTTTAAAAAAGTCATATAAAGAAAATACAGTTTTACCTGTTACATATCATGCTTTCTTTTATTACTTATATTTGGTTGAAAGAACAAATAAGTTCCTTTTATCTAACATAAACAAAGAATTAATGTCAGAAACTATTGATTTGATAATATTTTATATTGAGTTTTTCACAAATCAATTACAGGGTATATACATATCTTTGATATCTGTATCACAAGGTGGATTTGATATTGTTGGAAACAAAGAGTTTTTTAATGTTAGTTGTATGGATATGAAATTTTTAACACAATATTTTGATCTGTCTTGTGATGGTAGTTTTCCATTTAATCAAAGAGATTTAGGATCTGTAAATGATGTTGTTAGAACAATTAGTTTGCTACGTGATTCTATCAAAATGTTACTAAAGAGATTTAATGTTAGTGAATCCAATGATAAATCAAATAAATTGCATAAGATTTCAGAATCTTTAGAGTTTTTAGATAATGAATTTACCAAGTACTTTGAATATAATCAAATTGAAAATAAATTATGGATGAGTAAAGTATTTAATGATATGGTTGAAGATTGTGACTATGATTTTGAAAAATATCAATTAGGTACTTTCCTGTATTCCAAAAGTAAAGAAAATGAAAGAATACAAGAAATAATGTCTAGACAAGGAGAAATGACACCTGTTGATGTTTTAAGAATATATGAACATTATTATGAAACCTCTACTCATTTTTCTAATTTGAATATGAATGTTTATATTAGTAATTATGGTGCTTTAAAACATTCTATTGATCATTTCTTAGATTTCACAGAAAGAAACGATAATAATAACAGTAATAATAACAACAATACTTTTAGTTGTCGTATGGGCGAAGTTAATGATTCTTCTGGATTTATATATAAAGATGACATTTTAAAGATATAATAGTTTTTAAAATAATGTTTAAAAAAAAAAAAAAAAAAAAAAGAATGAATTACACACACGTGATAATAATTATAATGTAATTATAAACATAATAGGTTTTATTATTTAAAAATTTTTTTAAATTGGGTGGCAAAAAAAAAAAAAAAAAAAAAAGTATATATATATACAAGTTTATAGATTACGGTTAGTTTGATAAAAAGTTAATTATCATGATAATTATAATAGTATTTATATATAAATAAAAAGAGAGAAAACCAAAAGCAATTTATAATAAGTATAAATAAACTGTTAATAAAAAAATGGGTTCTAGAAGATATGATAGTAGAACAACAATTTTCTCTCCGGAAGGAAGATTATATCAAGTTGAATATGCATTAGAAAGTATCTCTATGGCTGGTACATGTATAGCTATTATGAATCCAGAACATGGTATAGTTTTATTATCTGAAAGAAAGATTACATCAAAGTTATTAGAGCAAGACAATGTTAATGATATGGAAAAGATTTATAAACTAGATGATCACATATTAGTTGGTGTAGCTGGTTTAACATCTGATGCGGAATCTTTGATTGATACTGCAAGAATACACGCACAACAATATTTAAAAACATATGCTGACAATATTCCAATTGAAAATTTAGTAAGAAGAATTAGTGATTTCAAACAAGGCTATACCCAATATGGTGGTATGAGACCATTTGGTGTTTCATTCTTATATGCAGGCTATGATGAATTAAAAGGATTCCAATTATACACATCAAACCCTTCTGGTAATTATTCTTCTTGGAAAGCTATCTCTATCGGATCTAACTCTCAATCTGCACAAACATTATTACAAATGGATTATAAAGAAGATATGACTTTAGATGAATGCATTAAATTAAGTTTAAAAACTTTATCAAAGACAACTGATTCTTCCTCTAAATTAACTAGTGATAGAATTGAAATAGCAACTATAAATCATGATCTTGTAACAATCAATGGTTTAGAAAAGAAAAAATTGAACTTAAAAATATATAATAATAACGAAATTGAGAAACTATTAAAAGAACATAAAGTAAACGAAAAGAATGAAGACGATGATGATGATGAGGAAGAAGAAGATGAAGAAGAGGAAGATGAAAGTATGGATGTTGAATAATAATAGCACACATATATATACATATATAGAAAGTTTTATATTGGAATTTTTAGATAACTTTTTTAAAATATTAGTTTTATCGTAAATATACACACCCAGATCACGTGTGAATTTTATTTATAAAACAAAAAAAGAGATATATTTTTCAACAATTTTTTAGGCAGTTATTTTGTGTATGGTGAGAGTACACACTATCATTAATTTTATACATATATTAAAAAAATGTTGATTTTTTTTTTAAAATTATAGTTAACTCAAATAAAGTTTATCACATATCTTTAATAAATATATAAATACGAACCATACATTCAAGTTTGATAAGCATTCGGGATTTAAAAAATATTAAAAGAAAAAAACTTTAAAAATTGTTGAATAATTTTTTAAATTTCGTTTAAACTTATTTTTAAAAATAGAGAATCAAGACTTGAGTTATATAAACCGTATTCAAACGATTATTAATTACGAGTTTACTTTATTATGGCTACAAGTAATTTTACATTTTATATATCGAGTCAAACAGCAGATGTTAAATACGAAAGACCATCTTTCCCCTCATTATATTTTCCTCTCAAGAAAAGATATAAAATCATAACTAACGAAGGTAATGCTGGATTTACGACCTCTTATATTTATTATATTACTGATATATGGCTGTTTACTATATATTGGTGTTTAATATTATATCCTGCTGCATACGTAATATCTGGTATAATAACTCTATATAACCTTATCCATGTACACAAACGAATATTCACAAAAAATAAAAAAGACTTTAAAAATAAAATAACATCACAACTAACGGAAAACATTGATGAGATAACATCATCAATGAGTATAAAGAGTTTAACAGATAACTTAAAGTTAAATAGCTCTAAAACTAATAATAGTATCTATTATTTTTTAATATTCATATATTTACTTTTATACCCAACAATTGGTGTGATATATGGTGTAATAAATGGAACAGTTATAGGGTTTTTATTGGGTATTATATATAGATCAGCATTGTTTGGAATGTCTACATGGGTTCCATTATGCGCTAGTTGCTGTTCTTTAATGTATACAATTCTATCATCTTATAAGCTTTTCGGATATGCTATTTAAAAAAAAAAGAAGATTGATCTCAAGATATTTAAATTGTTAAATATGATATATAAAATAAATTTAAATAATTAAAATAAACTGGTTTTAAACAATTTTTATAAATATATGACGTATATAATTAATATTCTTTAGTATTTAAGTATTCGGGTAAAATAGGCTTTAAAACAAAAAACAGGGCTGTTTTATCTAGAAAAAAAAAGTATGTATGGTAAAAAGGGGGAAAAAAAAAAAATATATATATATATATAATGATTCGACATCACAATGCAAATTATGATAAAAAGTTTAAATAAGAACCAAGCTCTATACTAAACACTAGTGTTTAAAAAAAAAAAAAAAATGTCAAGTCAAACAGAAGAATCATTAAATATAATAAAAAGAGAAGTATTGTCGTTAATTAATGATAACTCTTTATCTTCAAAACATTTAACCGATTTAAAGCAAATAAGTAACATTGTTGACACAATAATTAATGAAAGTAGAAACCAAAATAATAATAGATCAACAAATGATAATGATATAGCTGAAGTTTTATACGAGTTTCAACCACAACAACCTGGTGATTTAGCTTTAAAGAAAGGTGCTCAAATTACTATTTTAGAAAAATTGTCAACAGATTGGTTTAAAGGTAGGGATTCAAATAACAATGAAGGTGTATTTCCTGCAAATTATGTAAAGATCTTGGATAGAAGCGTTCAAGGTGGAGAAAGTATGTCAATTCCACCACCAAGCTATACCAATTCAGACATTCCTATAAATAACACTGGAAATTCTAATGGTAGTAATTATCAACAGCCACAAGTACAACAACAATATTATCAGCAACAACCAGTACAACAACAACAATACTATCAACAACAACAACAAGTTCCAGCATACCCACCTGCTAGTACCAATTATTATCAACAACAGCAACAAGCACAACAGTTAGTACAACAACAACAACAACCACAACAACAACAGCAACCAGCACAACAAAGTTCTCAAGTTTCTTCTGCATTAGGTAAATTTGGATCTAAATTTGGTAATGCTATGGTATTTGGTGCTGGTGCTACATTAGGTGGTGATATAGTCAATGCTATTCTTTAATCCATAAAGTAAAAAGGAATATATA
Organism: Hanseniaspora singularis (nom. inval.); assembly: GCA_030565715.1. Taxonomy (NCBI): domain Eukaryota; kingdom Fungi; phylum Ascomycota; class Saccharomycetes; order Saccharomycodales; family Saccharomycodaceae; genus Hanseniaspora; species Hanseniaspora singularis (nom. inval.). The sequence goes on along the minus strand of JAJMDG010000173.1, from coordinate 4,041 downwards.
TATACAATAAATTTTTGCGTTAGATGTATTTATATATACTAAAAGTAAGAATAATATGATGTTTTTAATAACATTAAATCCAGAACGTAAGTGTTTGGATCTTTATAAAATGCAATTTTCTCAACATGCTTATCCCAGTAAGGTAGTAATTCTTTTGGTATTTTTTCTGTACCTAAAGCATGTAGTAAACTTAGGTCACAGTAGAAAATCTCATTTTCTTCAATATTTGATAATTTACAGTATAAAATATTAAATTCTATTTGATAATTTTTATCAGAATCATTTAATATGGATAATTGGCTTTTAATCATATTAAATGTTGTTTTAAGAGCGTTTAATGGTGTATCATATAGAAGAGGCTTAATGATAAATCTATGTGTTGCATATAGAATAGTTATAGCAGGTGTTACACCTATAATCTTAATCAATAAATTTTGGGATTGAATTAATTTATCAATACTACTTAATGACACATTAGCTTCTACTTTAACTCTTTGCAATGTAATCATTAAAGCTGTGATTAAATCACCTTTTAACAATGAAGTCCATGGCTTGTTAATTATTTCGTTATATAAATGTAAGAAATTTTTCTCTAACATTTCATCGTTATCAGTTCCTTGGAATTTCTCAGTATTATTATTTTTCAAAAATAGCGTATATTGCTCTTTTAAAGATTCTCTCTCGTTTATCACAGTATAATCAGAAGACATCATTGATAGATCTTTAGAATCATAGTCATTTAATGTCTTATATATTTTTGTTATAGGTTCCCACAATACACTTTGCCAAACATTTTTTGTTAAGAATTCAATAATTTGATCTTTATATAGATACCAACTAGATATAGCATTAGTTATTAATCCATTAGATACGTATGAAAGACCAACTATAGTAACCCAATTAAATTTAAAAAATGACGGTGTTTTTATGTCTTCTGTTAAAAATTCTGATGTAAGCTCATATGGGGTGCTTAAGTCTAATTGTTCAACACCATCTTTAATATTTACATACACATTGTTAATTAAGCTAGATATTTGGTTGGTTGTTTTTTCATTTTTTTCTAATAATTCATGTATATAATTTTGTTGACTTTGTTTTATCCAATTAAAGGTCCAAAAGTAAACATTTATAAAATATTGTAAACTTAGTTTTCTTGACTCTTTTATTTTTTTGAAAAATAACTTTTCGTTATTTAAAATTATTAACCCTTTTTCATAATCATTTAACACATATGTTAAATGAATATTATTTAATTGATTTTGTTTAAATAAACCAACAAAGTGCATCAATCTAATGGTTTTATGATTGGATTATATATCTATATATTATTTTTATTTTAACAAAAAACTTATAACTTTTTAAAAAAAAAAACTTAAAAAAAAAAAAAAAAAAACACTTTACATATATGTTTAGATTATTATTTCTATATACATACAGATATTTCCAATGAATAAAAATTAACGTATAAAACTATTCACCATCCCAAGTTTTTCCAGTTTCAATTTTATAATTTTTTAAAAACAATAAAAACTTTTTTAAATCAGCATCAAATTCAGCATCCACATATTCTTGTAATCTTTCAACACAGGTAGCTGAAGCCATGTTTAAATCTTCAACTAAACCTTCATTTGTAATTTTTTTAGTTAGTTTTTTAAATGTTGTAGCGAAATATTTTTGTAATTCATATTGACTTTTAATGGGTTCATTTAATCTCCATTTATCTTTATAAAGTTTGTCTAATTTCGCAATTTGTAGAGCGTTAGTTGAAAACCAATCTAAAACTAATGTCTTGACATCTGTTAGTTCACTTAATTCCTTAGGGATAGGGATAGTAATAGGTGTTTCTATTTCTTTTAATAACGGATCTATTTTAGATAAATTGTTTAAATTTTCTTTTGAATTAATATTTTCTTTCTCTATATTCGGCAATTCTTGAACAATTTCATTATTTAACTGCGCTTCTATTTGATTTGTTTTAGCTAATGAGATAGTTTTGGTTTTTTTGAATTGATTCTCATTTTTATTAAATTCACTAAGGTTTGTGGAAACCATTCCCTGATCTTCTAACTCAGATTCTTCTTTACTATCATCACTTAACAGTTTCGTTTGTTTTTCATTATATCTAATATTTTCAAACTTTCTCTTTTTCGATAAAATAGATGAACTTTTCTTAGTTTCAACGCCATTTTTCAATAAAACTTTTAATAAAAATTGTTTAAACTCATTAAAATCTTTACAATTTTCATAGATTTCTTTATAAATAGATAGTCTAATAAATTCATAAGAAGAATCATTTTCATTATTTTTATTTTTTGTAATTGAAACTAATGATTCTGCTGAATTTAAATCAGTTTTAACATTTGGATCTATACTTTGAGATTCTCCCATAAGCATAGTTTCCCAATAGGTGTTAAATCCAGGCAGTTCTTTTAAATTATTAAAGCATGATCTCATTAAACCATGTGGTAATTTGGAGTAAATCATTGGAACACCTATCAATAGATGTTTAGCTAACAATGTAGCTAATTTTTCATCATCTGGATAAACTAACTTAAAACTATCTTCTACAAATTTAAAAATATGAAATTTCATAACATTTTCTTCCTCTTTTTTAAGCATATTTAAATCATAATGGTTTTCCAAGTTTTCTTGATAAATTTCAATTATATTTCTTTCTAAATCTTTATCTAAAAATTCTTTAACAATAGGTTCTAAAAATAAACTAGTTTGCGATTTCATATTTGAAGATTTAATAATTTTTTCACCTTTTCTCATCTTATCAATTATTTTTTTCATGTCAATATCTCTATAAACTAGTTGTTTATTATGATATACACTATTGTCCATCTTTAAGAAAAACTCATTTTTTTTATATTTTGTTGTGATCATTTGGTTTACTTTTGAATATTGTTTACTTACAGTATTCATAGATGCTGTTTGAAGAGCAGATTTACCTCTAAATAGTGGTATATCATTGACAAATATAGCATTTGTGCTTTTACTAATATCATGTTTTGTAGCTATTCTATATTTAGGATCATCTGGATCCTTAGCATCTTCATTAACAACCATTGGCAAATCTCTATTATGGTATTTTAAAACAGTCATCCTATCCCATAAAAAACAAGCCAAGTTAGTTATAGGCGATACTTCAGATTTATCTAAAGATGGTAAATATGCTACAAAATTTGTATTTTCAAACCTTATTAAATTATCATTAACATAAGAAATTTGATTTACTTGAACTTCACCAACTTCTTGTAAATCCCAATTAGAGTAATATTGCATATGATAAGATACAAGATATTTCCAACATTCTCTATCTAAATTTGCAAATGCTGTACCTTTCAATGTTAAATAATTTGTTAATAATATATTTTTATTGATTTCACTTAATGATGTTAAATCAAATGATGAAAGTGTTAAATTTTCTTTATAACTTTGATGAATAATATCTTTTGCCAGTTTGTTTGTATCACTCATTTTTATCTTCAAAGCCTAGAGTATTATATTCATATAGATTAGTTATATACAAGCCTATATATTTTGTTAGTTATAATTAATTCAATAGATTGATTAATTCGATGGGATTTATTTATAACATTATCTATATTTTTAAAAAAAAAAAAAAAAAAAAAAAAGAAGTATTTTAGAACGCATAAAAAACATTTAGAATATTATAAACAACAACGGAAACGTATTTTTCTTTTTCATTCTGAATCTTTAGAATCGATAGTGTTTATATGTATCAAAAATGTTATTTGATCACGTGGTTAGGTTCTTTTTATATTACACATAATAAAGTTAAAAACAATGTATGCACGTTCTAACGATTTTTTTAAATTATTTTTTATAAAAACGGTATTTATATAATGATATATAAAGACTATGTGGTAGTTGAATTATTGATAGGCGTATTCATTACGAACCCATTTTCTAGCTGATGACCAATAACAAAGTAATTTTGGCAAGTTATCATCTTCTGGATTATAATGTTGTTTATACCACCAACTTGGTGCACCTATGACTCTATATTCCTTA
>JAJMDG010000172.1:0-22812 GCA_030565715.1 Hanseniaspora singularis (nom. inval.) | reverse complement strand
TGATATTCAACAGCTTCCTTCATGATTTCTAAAGATTCTTCAATGGTAATTTCATGAACTCTAGTACCTAAAAATTCAACATCAGTTGGTAAATCATCTAAGTTATCAACATCATCGTATTTTAAAATCTTTAATAAATGCCAAACCTGTTGGTCAGAGTAAGATTTAATAGAAGTCATTGGTTCAATGAAACCACTGTTTTCTTGGCCATTGGAAACCTTTTCTTCAGAAGATTTAGTAATTATATCGGCAGTTCCAGCTACCTTTTCATCGTAATCGGACATGTTAATTATTAAACTCAAATATTATCTTTAAAAAAAACTTTAAGATCAAAATTAACTATTGTATAAGTAATGGAGTTAATTAATGTTTGAATTAATATTTAGTTTGGTTTTTGTATAATTATTCTTTAATAGTTCTAAACATAAGAAAAGAAACTTATTTAATTTTTAAAAAATAAATAACTTTTCTTGTTGTTTATATACATTTTGTATTTTAACCTTATCAAAATGGAATAGTTTGGATCAGTCGTCATTACCAATAATTACTCTATTTTTTTAAGTAAAATACCTCCTTTTAATTTTTTTTCCATCGCAAATAAATAAAAAATAACTTGAAAATTGAAGTTTTGTTAATTTTTGAATATATTAAATGTTAAAATGGGATATTTAACTTCAAAAACGTAATATTGTCCTTTGTAGAAAAGGAGAAGAAAATTAAATATTCGGAATGTTGTTAATAGTTATCTAAGGACGGTTTTATTTTTTTTTGAAATTTTTATTGTTTGTGTCAAAAAAGAAACTCCTAAAAAAATTATATCCTTATAATAATTTTTACTCCTTAGCCAAAATGCAATTATCACTATTATTTTAGAAACCATTTATGAATATATTTGTCTAATGTGGGCTATCAAAAAAATACATGATCTTAAATTAAATTTTTTAAGTATCTACTTACTCCTTTTAAAAATTAACTTAATGTTTTTATTAATGATATACAATAATGTATATTGTAATATGATAGTCGATACAAATATACATAATTTCATGTTTGTTTATACCTGTTTAAGTGCTATGACTCAATTAGTCATTGTTCTTTTTTTCGGAATGTATCATAATCACGTGATTGTTGTATATAATAACTTATACATTTTAATAACGTATAGGTTTAAAAAACTATACATTTTAATATCTGAAATAGCATCTTAAGGTATAATGGTTTCAAATACACTGTATATGTTCTTCTGGTTATAGTTTTTCTTTTTTGTTTGATTCAAATATATGTGATTAATGGATTTCAGTATACTTTTCTTAAGACTCCTTTACCAGTTTATATACACTTTTAATGATTACATAAGATTAAAAATCAAAAAGAAATATTAAATACATTCTCTTTTTTTTTTTTATTAAAAACTATTAAGCATGTTTAATAATTAATAATTAAACTAACTTGTAATCAATAATAACAATGCGATGCATTATGGATTTTTTTATAATCTACTAAATGCGTAAACTTAATCTTTTAAATGCTAACTGCTATCTTTTTTTTTTTTTTTTAAACAGCATATAAAGACGATCCTCTGAAATCCATATATTGAGAATAAGATATTTTTGATAATATCGTTCACTTAAATAATATTATATTTATACTTCAAAAAAAAATAAAACAGTGATGCTATACCACACTAAATAAATTTATTTTTACATTAAGAGGCAAATGAAATATATTAATGGCATTATTATTAAAAGTGTGTAATTTCTGTGTAATAAATCTTTGTTGTAGCAATATCATTTGAATTTTACTTAAACATCTATAAATGAGTAAATACTAATTCTGAAAGCGATTAAGCAGATAACGGAGTATTTTTTGTTGAATTTTAATTTTCTGGGAACGCCATTCCCGAGAATTAAATGTGCCATGCGGCTGAAATTTTCTGGCACATTTTAAACTAAATAAATATAATGTTATGATGCCTTGTTTAAAATTACACATTTTTTTTGTTTATTGTGCATTATAGAATTAATTATTCTATATCAGAATTGTATTATTTTTTTTTAAAACCCCCTTATCAATTAGCCATATATCCTTTTCTTTCACTAGTATGATTAGTGTTTTTTTTTATTTTAATGGAGTTTTAAATGCATTATATAAAAATATTTAAAAGTGCCAAAAAATATATATTCTAAGCGGAAATCTTAATTTCATAACTTTATTTTTTTTAGAGTAATACAATATAAAAGATCTATAGGTATTATGTGCCAATGTTAGATAACAGTATATAATTTAATTCATCATATTATGATGTGCATATACGTATACATAAATAACTGTCGTATGTGCCAAGCAAAAAACCCAATTTCATTATACAAAAAGTGCCAATTTATAAAAAATTATATGTCATTCGTTTTAATATCTATGTTAAAAATGTTACAAATATGACTGTACCCTTCATATTTTTGAACATACTGCTCCAATGGCTATAAAAATATTTGCCAAATAAATCTGGCTTTATTTTTTTTTTAAAATATGTTTGTTATAAAATATAGCCCTTTAAGTTATATATTCCTGTTGTAATTTTCTTATCGATGATTTTTAATTTATAAAACTTAATTTGTTTATTCTTGTCGCGTGATATTCTACAATGTTTACATTTTTTATTTTATTTTGATTAATTTTATATAATTATAATTATAAAACTACTATAGTAATTATATCATATTATATATATGTTTATAGAACTGTAAACAATTTGGTATATGCTATAATAAATATATATACACTGTTTATTTATTTATTAATAATTGAAATATCTAATTAATGTCTTACTGCAATGTTTGAATATCAATCACCTGATCACGAAAAATCTGTAAATGCAGATGTTTCTATCAGAGTCAAATATTTTAAAAGCCCACAAATTTTTTTTTAAAAAAAAAAATTAACTTTTAGGAAGATTCAACAATCCCTTTATTTTATGTTTAAATTAAAAAAATGCATGATTTGTACAATATTAAAAAAAAAAAGATATATTTTTTACAACATTTTTAAGTTTATTATATTTAAAAATAGATAAAGCACCAAAACACAACTTTAACATCATTAAAATCTTAATATTATATATATATATAATCACATAAGATAGGATATATAAAAATAAAGTTATGCGATTGAGTGAACGAAAAAAAAAACTAATGGAAGAAGACGAAAACAAAGAAGAAATAGTTAAAGGGAATTCTAAAAACCTTAAGAATTTTTTTAAATCACATATTTTAAATAAATCAACTGTCAAAAAACAACCTGAATCGTACAGTAAAAAAGCCAATTATTATTTTGGAAAGACATTAGGTGCTGGGTCATTTGGTATCGTAAGAACAGCAAATCAGATATCATCTAATGAGAATGTTGCGATTAAGATTTTATTAAAAGACGCATTATCAAAGGATAGTACTGATATGTTGTATGCGGAATTAAAGATACTTCAAAAATTTCACCATCCAAATATAATCCAATTTATAGATTGGTTTGAAAGTATTGAAAAGTTTTATATTGTTACACAATTGGCTGTAGGTGGTGAATTATTTGATAGAATTGTAAGTAAAGGTAATTTCACTGAAGCAGATTCAGTTATAATTACACGTCAAATTTTAAAAGGTATTCAATATATTCATTCTAAAAATATAGTTCATAGAGATTTGAAGCCAGAAAATATTTTATATCTATACAAAGCAGATGATACTAATGTTTCAAAAGAAGAAAAAGATAATATTGTTATTGCAGATTTTGGTATATCAAAGGAGTTAAATGATGATGATCAGCTTATTTTTAAATCAGCAGGCTCTATGGGTTATGTTGCTCCTGAAGTTTTAACAAGTGATGGCCATGGAAAACCTTGTGATATCTGGTCATTAGGTGTAATTGTTTATTCTATGCTTAGTGGCTATTCGCCTTTTATTGCTGAATCTGTTGATGGATTTTTAGAAGAGGTTTCGTCAGGAGAAAATTCTGTTACATTCCATAAACCATACTGGAACAATATTTCTGATGAAGCAAAGAATTTCATACTTAAATGTTGTAGATTAAACCCAAGTGATAGAAGTACAGCTGATGATCTACTGAATAATGATCCATGGATTATTAAGCATAACAACAGTACTAAAGATTTATTACCTGATATTAAGAAATCATTAAGTAATAAAAGAAAGTTACAAATGGCTATACACGCTGTTATTATTAATAATAAGATTAAGAAATTAAAAGAAAAATACAACTTAAACTCTGAGCATGAAGAAGACTTGATATGCAATAGTAATCATGCCAACGAATGTGATTCTTCAGAGTCTATGCTTGAAAAAATTAGAAAAGAGATTGAACAAATTTCAACAGATGACGTAGAAACTACTCAAAAAATGAAAAGTGAAATGCGTCAACAAGCATTTTTTAGTATTGTAGAACTTGCAAAACTTCAAAAGCAGGAAGAGATGGTAAAAAAGTCAAAGGAAGGTACGTAAATTTATACATGTTAAAAGAAGTTATATATTTATATATACCTTAATTTATGACTATTTTTTTTAAAAAAAAATACATAAATAAAATTAACTTTATACAAATGTTATTTTATCTTTAGTTTATAATGTAAAGAACTTGAAGACTACAAATTTAAACAACTTAAACATCTAATTTAAAGTGCTTTGGTAGCTCAGTCGGAAGAGCGTTAGTCTCATAATTACTAGTTAATTTAGGGTTATCTAAAGGTCGAGAGTTCGAACCTCCCCCAGAGCATTATTTTTTGCTAATTTTTATTTCTGTTTGTAAAGTAGATATAATATATAATCTTTTTTTTTTTAAATTTCACTATATACCTTTTGATCTTGATATTCTATTTATCTATTTTTATTTATTTGACAATGAGTTTCATATTTTTTTCTGTGTAATATATATTTTTTGTTTAATTAATTCAACTAAAAGTGATATTTATATATAACTTTTTTTAAATTTTTTTTTTTTTTAAATATTGATTAAATAAAAATTAATTAAAAAAAATAAATGGAAATAAACTCAAAGCCAACATGAAGATGCATAAAAGTTTTATCATAACAACAATTTTGACCAGTCTAATAGATTTAATTTCTAGTCTGAAATTACCTAATCATTGTTTGAAAGAATGCTCTAGTAGTATTTTAGACAAAGATTATGAGTTCGATTATAAGAAAAAGGAGTTTGAGAGTTTATGTACAAATCATAGTATGAAAATTAAACTTTTATCATGTTTGGAAGAAAATTGTGAAACACCAAGCTTTAGAAAATATAATATAAAAGAATTTTTACATCTATGCACTACTCTTGACGAGTATGATGAAAGAACTACCAGGTTATTAGAAGAGTTTAGTGCATTTGGACATACAAGTGATACTTTTATATTAAAAAGAGGATTATCATTTGAAGGTGGTGATAAAAATTTAAAACATAAAAAACCTACTGAAGATATTAGCCATTTAATCCCAAATGATTACTAGAAATAAGTTAGAAAAAATAAAATTAAACCAGGGTAAATTATTTAAAAGAATTTATAGTTTAAAACAAAAAATAAATAGTAAAGTAATTAGTATATAATGTTTAAATAGAATTTATATTATGTATATTTAATATTGATAATACTTTTTCAAAACAGTCATGTGATCATCATGACTAACGTTAGTAATAATAGTATTGTTTTTTTTTTTTTTTTTTTTGCTTAGCCTTTGAAAAAGATTTAATTATAATATCTAGTTGTATGTTTAAAAAATTATTTTTTTTAGATCTTGATTAAACAAATTATAATATAAATAAAGTTTAAACCAGTAAAAAGAATATTGAATGAAATATTTTTCTTGATGTCATATGATGCTATATCCTTAAATGATTTTGAAACAGTTATTTCCAATATTGAACAAACATTATATCTTCCATGTGAATTAGAATTATTAGATGCACATAAAGATGAAGGTGTAAAAGAGTTTAAACAATATTTAGAAAATGATGAGGGTATATATAAAGTAGTTTATGATATTCTAAGTCATCCAATCCAGTTAAACTGTGGATGTTTAATATCAAATAATATTAGATTACGTTATTATGAGGATGATTTAATTTTTAATTATCTACAGAAAAAATATTATAAATTAAATGATGTTGACTTAGAAGATGAAGATGAAAGAAACTTTTTATATAAAGTTAAAACAAATTTTGAGAATCATAAAGATATATGTCCACTTTGTTATAAAGTGACAGATTTAAAAAATGGTAAGAAAGTTAAACCATTAATACAGTTGTATAATCAATTAAAATTTATAAAAGAAAAACATTTTTTATTAAAAAAAGAGACAAACGAAGTTGATGATAATGTATCTGATGAAAAGAAATTGGATAATGCATTACAGTATAGAAATAACTTTCTTGAAAAAAGGTATAATAAGTTATTTTTTCAAAAAACTTTTAATAAGCTTTCTGATGAAGAAACTAAACAGTATTCATTATTACAGTTATTTCAAAAAATTAGTATTGATATAAGGGATAATAAAGATAATATTAATAGTGATAATCATACTATATCACATAATGAACTGAATTTTGAGAATAAAGATAATAACCAACTTGACGTTAATAGTACTGATGTTAAAAGTTTTAAAAGTAGTGAAGAGACTAGTAAGTTTGAAGTTAAAATGCCTGTATTTTATGAAAAGAATCTAAGCAATAATGCTTCAGATGATTTAACAACGATTTCAAATAAATCAAATAATAGCAATTCTATAAATACAAACAGAAATACAATTAATTTATTAAAATATAGCCATAGCTCAGATAAAACAAGTAAACAGAAAAATCGTTTGATTGAGGTTTCACAAGATGATGAAAATAAAGAGATATTTTATGCTAAATGTTTCCCAATGTATAGAAAAAAATCACAATTTTCTGTTTATTCAAAAATTTTTCCTACTAAAACAAAATTATTTATCAATTCTGATATAGCTTCTGATTGTAGCAAATTTGTTTTATTAAGCGAACGTAAATGGGAGGTTTATTCAATTAATAGTGATTTTGATGATACAAACAAATTAGTTAATAGAAAAGAAGCCAATAAACCTTTTAATTTATTATGTTGTGGAAAAATAAATGGTGATTATGGGAAGAGTTTTAATGCTCTTATAAAAAATGAGGGAACTGAAAATATTAAACCTGTTGAAACTTATGGAATTCAAGATACATATTTGAGAATGAAAAAGAATGAAATTTTACAAGAAACTAATAAATTAAATGATTGGGACCATTTATTCTGCAAATTAATGAATGATTTATTAATAATAGCAGGGACAAAAGGTATTTTAAGAATTGTTGACCTAAAACAAAATGGGAAAATTTTAAAAACTTTAAAGTATAGCTTCCCAATAAGATATATGGATGTGAATCCTTATATCAATCAAATTGCATGTGGGATAACTGGGAAAGATAGAGTTAGTGGTGCAGAACAAGCTTTAATTATTTTTCAAAAAATTAATTTAATAGATATTCGTGGTGTTTTAACAACCCCCCAATTTCCACCACCTGTAACAATAACATTACCTTATAGAGACCCAATAAATACATTACAGTTTTCAGAGGATGGTATGTATTTATCGTGCTCAACTTGTTTTGAGAATAGATTTTTGATAATATCATTAAAAAATTTAGATGAGCCAAGATTAGTAATGAAATCTATAAGAAATATCGACACCTCTTTAGAAAGTGAAGGAATAACAAGCACGAATATTTTCCCTGATAATATTGGATTGATGTGTGTAACATCAGTTGCATACAATTCTCCACCGATTATAATGGATACAAATTTGAAAAGACATAAAAAGAGAACTAAGTCAGATACCTTTAATGATTCTAAAAATAACAATAAAGATCCTAGAATGTCTATATTACAGCCATCAATGCTTTTAAGATTAGATGAGCTAGGATCAAAGATTTATAAATGTGAGATATCTCCTAGAAATGATTCTATAGTGTTTTTAGATAAAAATGGAACAGTTTATTTAGTAGTTGCGAATACAGATTCATTTACAGAGAATAATGAGAAAAGACGTACAATAATATTAGATAATATATCAAATGCGTATAAATTAAGGGAAGCTGCAAGCATGAGGTTTAGCAAAAATGGACATAAATTATATTTGCTGGATAGAAAAGGTGGATTTTATATTCATGATTTTGCTGCTGGTCTTCCTCAAGATAATTTTGTAACTAAATGTAAAAATATAGGTTAATAAATTTGTAAATGCTGATATTTATTCAAGGGAAATATATATATGTATATATGTAATTTCTTTCGTGTATCCATTTTTTTTTTTTTTTTTTTTTTTTTTCTTCTTTTCTTTTTCAAAACAGCTAAATTAATATATATATTAATTACGTTTCAATGTTTGTTATTATTATTTAAACATAAAAAAGAATAAGGGATTATAAAAGCCAAGTTAATACTTTAGCAAGATTTAGATCATGAATACAGATAAAAATATAACATTAGAAGAGGAAGAACAACATAATATTCTTGAATTGCCACTTTCAAAAATTAAAAAGATTTTTAGTACAGATCCAGAAAATCCATCAGCAGTTAAAAAAGCACATATTGCAGCTGGGCTATCTACTCAGTTATTTATAGAAAAGTTTGTTGAACAAGCAATAACCATAAGCCAATTGAAAAATAACAAAAAAACTAAAACTAATAAATTAACTTATGATGATTTATCTGAAGCGTCACTTATAGACCCATTTATTTTTTTAAAATTATTAATACCACAGAGAGTTGATTTAATAGGTGCTTATAATAAAGAACAAATTAGATTTTGTTTTATGGAAGAAAATCAAGATTCAGTTGATGTAATGAAAAATATTGGATTACTTAATGGTGATGGTGTCCCAAGAGAGGATGACTTTAATGAGTCAGAAGAAGATGTTAAAAACTATCCTGATGACGAAGAAGATAGTGATGCTGAAGAGGAGGAAGAAGAAATATTAAAGAAGTTAAATGTTTCTGAACATAATATAGACAATGAAATATCTGATGATAAAGAAGAAAGTGAAGATGAAGATTACGAAATGAAATAATTAAATTATAACTAATAGTTTATAATTAAATTATATATATTTTAATATATACTGGAAGAAAGAATATTTTATATGTACAGATGTTATTTATTTTTTGAAATTAACTTTTCTTCAATTTCAGTTTTTGGATTACCTCCATCTTGTGGATAGATTAATTTTTCAATTCTAACTTTCACACCTTCTGGTGTTTGGAATTGCTTTTCAGTAATTTTTTCCTTTTTCACATTACCATCTGCATCAACATATTGTTTAGTGTAAGAACTAAAATATTTATAATCCGTGCTCTCTTCTTTATTTACATTGATATTATCACTTGTATTTTTGTTTTCATATTTCCAAGTTAAATACTTTGTATAGTCATTAAAAAATAAACCGTATTTTTTATGATCTTTATCGTTAGCTACTTGTTCTTTAGATATATACAAGTCTTGTAAGTTATGCTCTTTTAAATATTTTTCTGAAAATAAACAGTTAAATAAACCCTTACTATCCCATGAAATATCACCGTCATTTTCTAAACATTTCATATATTGAAGTTCAGTAGGATTTTTCAAAGGTCCTATAATAACAGGTAATATTTCATTTAATTGACTTGGATTATGATGTTGTGGCATTCCTAATACTTGATCAAAAATCATATTAATTATATCATTAGAAACCCCGTTAATATCATTAACTATTTCATCTTTTTTTTCAATAGCAAAATTTTGTAAATAATTTTGAATCTTATCTTTTTCTAAATCATCATTGTCTAATAATTGTGAGTAAAGTTGTGTAGTCTGATCCCACCAGTTAGTGATAAGTTTTTTCTTATCTGAAACTATTTCTGGAACACTTAATTGTGACTCATTCTTATTTAAGTTTTCGTTATCTTTAGACATTTTTCAATATTTTATGTTATTGGTTGTATTTAGTTTGTAATTTTAATTAAAATATATTTCAAATATTAATTAGATGATAATAAAAAAAAAAAAAAAAAAATGAAAAGTAACTTTTTGCTCCCTTCAAAAAAAAAAAAAAAATATATATATATATATATTAAAGGAAAAGAGAAAATTAATTCGTACATCACTCAATGAATGATTTATATAATATACATCGGATATATGATCGTTATTATATAGACTATAGACAAAAGCTTATATAAAAAAAAAAAAAGCAAGATATATAAATATTAAACAAAAAAAAAGTTTTTATGAATATTAATTTATAACATATATTTATTTTAAAACCAAGAAAAGAAATATAAACATTATTAATATATAGTACAATATGGGTGCTAGTTGTAAAGATGAAAGAATGGCATTGGCTATATGCTTACAAAAATCTCCATGCGTATTATTAGATAGAAATACACCAAGTGAGTGTTTAAAGAATCCAGAACTTAATAAAGATTTACCAGAGTTATGTCTTGCATATTTAAGAACATTTTTAGATTGTAGAAGAGGAATGATTGATAGATCTAAAAGAATATCTGGTAACGCACCTTTATCAACAGGTAAACATGAAGAAGAGTATAAAAGAATGTGTGAAGGTAACTTTAATGCTAAAGTTGAATTAGAAAATGTACAAAAAATGAACACTAAGAGAGATTAAAGAAATATATACGTCATGTAAATAGATATTATAGCTTTTAACTAATAGAAAATATTTTGCTTTTTTTAAAAATTATAAATATGAATATTATTCCTTTTGCATTTATCACATGCTATTTTTTGAAATTTGCTATTAAGATACTTTTTCTTTTTTTTTTTATATATATATTATTTTTTTGATAATATATTTGCATAACTGAGTTAAAAGAGCGTAGTGTATAACCGTTTTTAAATAATAATATAAAAAATGGTTGTACGTGAGAATGATGATGGTAAGCTTATAGATGATGATAATGAGATTAATGAAGACGAATTTCAAAATTTTTTAGGTAATATAGTTGAACAAAATGTTTTAGAACATCAAGTTGAAAACAAAGCACAAAAGAATATTGATACTCAAAAGTTAAAAACAGAAAGAAGAAGATTGCAAAGAGCTAAAGATAATTTAGCTGCAATTCGATCAGAAAGACGAGAATTAGAAAGAAAAGCTTATAAATCAAGCACTAAGATTTCAGATAAAGAGAAATATTTAAACAGAATTAAGGTTATCGAGGAAGAACAGTTAAAGCCTTTGATTAAAGATATTACTCAAATTAGAAATAGAATAGAATTATTAAAAGATGATATATCAAATGAGAATAAAGTTGATAATTTGATTGAAGCTAATGAATCATTAGACGATAAGCCGTTACCTGGTGAAAGCGAACATGACTATTTAATTAGAGTTGGTAAGATTACAGCATTTGGGTCGAAAAATGAGTTTCAAATAGAAAATGATAATTCAAAAACTGATTCAGAAGAGAACATAAAAAATGATGATTTAGAAGAGAGTATAAAAAATGAAGATTTAGAAGATGAATATAAGCCTAGCATTAAAGAGTTGTATAACTCTGACATAGAGTCATCTGATAATGAATACCAAAATAGTGCTGATAACATGGATGATGATCTTTTAGAAACACAGGAGAAAAATAAAAAATTTATAGACGATGGTGATGAGTATCATTATCAAAAAAGATTGAAAGCTTGGGTAAATGAAAGAGAATCATTTAGGAAATTAAAAAAAATTGAAGCAACATATCCCTTAGATCAGGAATGGTTAAACAATAATCCAAATTTCAAAAGTGCTTCATTAAATGACGGCTTTAAGATACCTGGTGAGATCTTTTCTAAGTTATTTAATTATCAAAAAACGTGTGTACAGTGGCTTTGGGAATTATACCAACAAGGAGTTGGTGGTATTTTAGGTGATGAAATGGGGTTAGGTAAAACTATTCAGGTTATTGCATTTCTAGCAGGTTTACATCATTCTAACAAATTAAAAAAACCTGTTTTAGTAGTCTGTCCTGCTACTGTTATGAAGCAATGGTTTGTAGAATTAACAAAATGGTGGCCTTGCTTTAGATGTGTTATATTTCATTCAACAGGGGCAATCTTTGATAGAGATCTAGATTCATTAGATGAAGAGACTATTGATAAATATTTAGTTTTAAATGAAGACATAGAATATGAAGACTATGTTAACAATAACATCTCAGTAAATAATTCAGAAAATAAAAAATCCAAAAAAAGAAGTTTAGAGAAAGTTGCAAAAGTTACTAATCATTTAAAAAAGGTTTTAGATAAGATAAATGAAAATGGACATATAATAATTACCACATATGCTGGTCTTCAATCTAATTCTAAACTTTTATTATCACAAGAATATGATTATGTAGTTTTAGATGAAGGCCATAAAATTAGAAATCCAAATACATCTGTTGCAATAACTTGTAAGAAATTAAAATGTGAAAATAGATTAATTCTTTCTGGAACACCAATTCAAAATAATTTAAATGAATTGTGGTCATTGTTTGATTTTATATTTCCTGGTAAATTGGGAACTTTACCAATGTTTCAAGACCAATTTGCTCAACCTATAAATGAAGGTGGTTATTCTAATGCTTCAAATTTGCAAGTTCAAACAGGATATAGGTGTGCAGTTGAATTAAAGAATATAATTGCGCCATACCTTTTAAGAAGAGTGAAAGCAGATGTAGCAAAAGATCTTCCTGAGAAAAAAGAGTTAGTTTTGTTTTGTAAATTAACAAAACCACAAAGATCGAAATATATCCAATTTTTAAATTCTAATGAACTTTCAAAAATTAAAAAAGGGAAATCTCAAGCATTATATGGAATAGATCATTTAAGAAAGATTTGCAACCATCCTGATTTAGTATCGATTTTAGGAAAAGAACCAAAAGATTTTGGTAATCCTGTTAGATCAGGTAAAATGCAAGTTGTTAAACAATTATTAAAAGATTTTAAAAATAATGGGCATAAATGTTTATTATTTACACAATCTAGACAGATGCTAACAATTTTAGAAGATTTCATTAAGAATGATTTAAAACTTAAATACTTAAAAATGGATGGAACTACAAATATTAAAAATAGACAATCAATTGTTGATAAGTTTAATAATGATAAGAATATTGATGTATTTTTATTAACAACTAGAGTAGGTGGTTTAGGTATAAATTTAGTGTCTGCTACAAGAATTATAATATATGATCCTGATTGGAATCCATCTACCGACTTACAAGCTAGAGAAAGAGCTTGGAGAATTGGTCAAACAAAAGAAGTAATAATTTATAGGCTATTAATAGGTGGTAGCATTGAAGAGAAAGTTTATCATAGACAGATTTTTAAACAATTTTTGACAAATAAAATCTTAAAAGATCCTAATCAAAAAAGATTTTTTAAAATGGATGAACTACAAGATTTATTTACATTAGGCGAAGAAGATAATAATAATATTTCATATGAAAATACACAAGCCATTAATAAAGTCACTGATAGGGAAACAGATGGTATTAATGATGATATTGATAATATGCAAGGGATAGATAAATTAGAAGGCTATTATAACGAAAAGGATGAGATTGAAAAGGCTACAACAGAGGATGATCGTATTGTTGGTGGTTTACTAGGTGTTTCTAGTTCTGTAAACCATGAGGATATACTATCAAATAATAATGATGATATAAGCAAAGAAGCATTGAGAAAAGCCAAAGAAGCGGCAAAGGTGTTATTACAAAATTTTAGTAAACAGAAAAGTAAAAAACAAGCGAAAATGGGTAGAGTAACATGGACAGGAAAATATGGAAAAAATAATGAGAAGACATCAGATTTAAAAAGAACTTTATCAAAGACTAATAATGATCAAACATTAAAAAAACAAAAAAGGTAGATATATTCGGCATATTCACCAACAATAATAATAAAAAAGATTTAATCAATAACAAAAAAAAAAAAAAAATATTTTTTTGTGAATTTAGTTAAAAATGTAGTATTATATATTTAAATTTATTTAAAACAAGAATATATATAGGAATGAAATGTGTTTATATACAAAAAAGTATTTATAATCAAAACCATACCAAAAATGGTAAAGAATGTTGTTTTATGTTTTGATGGAACAAATCAAGGGTTTGGTGTTGGCCCTAGTTCTAATGTTTTAAAAATATATAAATTTTTAGATAATACTGATCCAAATAAGCAAGTATGCTATTATCAACCTGGAATAGGAAAAACAATGGGATTGGATGAAAGCTTAATTAGAAAATTTGGAAGAAATTATAGTATCTTAAATAATTTTTCAAATGAAATTTATAGATTAATAGATACATGCTTTGCAATATCTTTAGATAAACACATTATTGAAGCATATAAATTTCTTATGCACAATTATGAAAAAAATGATTTATTATATATGATTGGATTTAGTAGAGGTGCTTTACTCTGTAGAATTCTTGCTGGGTTTTTAGAACGAGTTGGTTTATTAAATATTGGAAATGAACATTTAGTTAATGATGCATGGATACTTTACCAAGGTTGGGAAATTCTGGAGCACCATATTGAAGAACCAAATGATCAAGAAACACTTCTTCAAGAGTTTAAAAAGACATTTTCAAGACCTTTTGCTATCAATGTTCAATTTTTAGGAGTTTTTGATACCGTAAACTCTTCTGGAATATTTAAAGATAGAGTTTTCCCATTCACAGCAAGAAGTGGTAATGTAAAACATGCTAGACATGCTTTAAGTATTGATGAGAGGCGGGCTAAATATAAACAGCATAATTTCTTACCGAACCCTTGTAAATATCCTCAATTTAAAGCTCCAGTCTATAATAAAAATATAAATGTTGTAAATAAGTTTTTTGTAAAATATAATAGTTACATAATTAAAAAGAATAACTACAATAATAATTTAAAAAAAACAAAAAACCCATTAAATAACATCAGATCCAATACTACTTTACATTCTGAGGAGTCTAATAATAAAATCTATTTTTGTGATTATAAAAACACCGTTTCAGTTTCTATAGCATTTGTTGAAGTTGAAGGAACATTTAGAATATCAAGTAATAATGATAATAAGTTAAAAAAAAAAAATAAGAAACAAAACATTGAAAATGACAAGATATATTTAGATTTTCAACAACATGAAGATTTGATAGAAAAATGGTTTCCTGGTGATCATTCGGATGTTGGTGGTGGTTGGCATATAGATCATGCAACTTTAGACGAATTTCAACTTTCAAATATACCATTAAGATGGATGCTTGTTGAATGTTTAAAACATGGAATGATATTAAAAATGAAACAATTGCGAAAGTATGCAAATATAGTACCTATTAAAAATTGCTTACTTTCACACCAACATGATTCACTAGTGTTTAAAAACACAACTTTTTTTAGAAATACTGTTCATTCGTACAAAGAAATCCAAGATACATTAAACCATTCAAAAGGTAAAAATAAGTTTAATATTTTTAATAGAAAATTAAAACAAAAAAATATTTCATTGCCATTTCATGACAATAATAAGAATATTGACAATACTATAGATGATATTTTAAATAAAGATCCTGGCTATAGACTTAATACATTATCTAAAATCCCATTTGCAAGTGATTCAATATTTATAAGAATTCTTTGGTGGATTATGGAATTTATACCTACTTCATTCAGAGTTCAAAACAAAAAGGAAATGAAATGGAAAGTTGAATCGAAGCCAAATTTTGGTAAACTTAGAAACATGCCTGTGTATGCTGATTTACATTGGTCTGTTATATGGAGAATGAAATATATTAAAGAATATAGACCTAGAAATATTAACGACTCTATTAAGTTAATATTAGAAGAAAATACTGACATAATTTACTCAGAAGATAGACCTTCATTGTTAAGCTTTAAAAAGAAAGAAGCAAAAAAAAAAATACTACCTGTATATTTAGGAACTGATATTTCAATGTACGATAAACCTAGAAAGTCTCCTTTAACATCACCTTATGTATCATATCCTAAAAATAAGGTGGATATAGCAAAGTTTAGTTTAGTTTATTTACCTTCAAACAATGAAGATTCTTTTGCTAATATTTGTATTGTTCCTAATGAAAGAAATAATACTAAAGGGTCATTAAGAACATTGATAAACATCATTCCTAATGAAAGATCTAATACTATTGATACTTTGAGAAAAATAACAAATGTTATTTATATGGATATTGGGTCAAATAGATTAAAACCATCTGCTTATATTGAAGAATCCCTTACTATAGGTGATTGTGATTTTGATAATTTTGTGATCAATGAAATAGATTATGTTGAAAGACAACTACTTGAAAATATAAAAATATGGGAAAAAGATAATTGGATTAATATTCCTGATGACTTAAAAGATTATTTAAGTTAAAAATTATTTATCTAATATGTAGTTGATATAAATATTTAATATATATGTAATTTTATAAAAAATACGTTTATATATTTAAATAACAATATAATGATGATATATTTGATTATTGCTGCTTTTTTTTTTAAAATTATCTTTGAATAAATAAAATAAGACTAATATGTTTTTCTTTTCCTATATTAAATAGTAAAAGCTTTATGTTTATTTCATATTAATCAATTCTAGTGATAAAACATTATGCTTTTCCACAATAAAATAGTTATAATAAATAATTTGGATATTATGGAATAAATAAATAACATTCACAATTTTTTTTTGTTTTTTTTTTTTTTTTTTAATGGTTTTAAACTATTTAATAATTATTCTTTTCTAATATTATCAAGATACATGTTTAATAACAATATCAAAAAAGACATCAATTAAGACAACATAAACAACATGAATTTCGAATATTTTACTTTTTTTTTTTTAAATTTAATTAAAAAAAAATATCACCTATCTTTAGTATAAGTTTTTTTTTCTATTTTTATTTTGTTTCTTTTATTATTTTTCTCTTTTTCATAAATATCCTTTCATTAACCAACAACTAAAGTAGAACCGTTGATTTCATAAGTTGGAATTTCCAAGTTTAATGGAGCTGGACCTCTTCTAATTCTACCAGAGATATCGTAGTGGGAACCGTGACATGGACAGAACCAACCACCGAAATCACCGGATTCACCAATAGGAACACAACCTAAATGAGTACAGACACCTAACATGACTAACCATTCTGGTTGCTTAACTCTATCAGCATCAGTTTGAGGATCCTTCAAAGAAGCAACGTCAACAGAGTTAGCTTCGGAAATTTCTTCGGCAGTTCTGTGTCTAACGAAGACTGGCTTACCTTGCCACTTAACGATAACGTTCTTACCTTCTGGAATAGATGATAAATCAACTTCAACCTTAGCCATAGCTAAAACATCGGCAGAGGCAGACATGGAAGAAATGAAGGTTTCAACAGTAGATTTGGCACCAGCGGAAGATAATAAACCTAAACTACCAATCATAACGTAGGTATAGTTTCTAGATTTATCAGCATCTTTATGGTTCTTTAAATACTTATCAAAGTTTGGAGTTTGGTAGGTAGATTTTAAGGCAGTTTGTTGGAATTGTTTAGAAACAGTCTTGTTTAAAGTTCTAGCAATGGAAGTTCTTAAAGACAACATTATTTTAGTATTTTATATGTGATTATTTAAGTGAAGGTTAAGTACTGTTTAATGTTAATTACTTAATTTATTTAATTTTCCCTGGTTTTTTTTTTTAAATTTTATGTTAATAAAATGAATTTTTAATGATTTATTTAGTTTATAAATAAGTAAAAAAAATAAAAATAAAGACTTTAAATTAAGATGAAAATTTTTTTTTGTTATAGTATTTTTTTACTTTCTTTTTTTTGTTTTCTTCAAGTATTTTTTTTTTTAATATGAAAAAAATTAAAAATTTTTTAACATTTTATTTTTTTATTAATTTCATTGGTAACATTATATCGGAAATATAATCACATGATTACGCGTGTATATATAGAGAAATGCTCATATATATTTTTTAAACCAATCAGATTTCACCTGAATCCATAGCCCGAATCAGTATGAGCTAAACTAGTTGAAATACATTCAAAAAGATGATCTTGTGAATCATATGTTTCATATAAACACATTTCATTAAAACATGTATGTGCTATAGGATATAAAGCCTTGGTATTATTTTTTGGGTTATTTAATTTACTTATTTTTAGTTCTAGTGATGATAATCCACAAGCTGGTATATTAATATTACCTGTTATAAAGGATAAGATTTTTATAAAAAAGCTAGATTCAAACTCAATGTTATTTTTGATGTCATCTGATGTTTTTTCTTTAATAATATTCCAAAACCATTTTATTGTTTTTGATTTTTCTAAAGTCCAATCTTTATGATCCTTTTTACCTTGATTTATATAAGCGGTTAGTGTGGATAATATATTTATGTCTATTTCACTTACCAATTCGTATCTCATGTCATGTGATTCAGAAAAATCATCATCTTTGTTACTATTATAACATATCCCATTGTTATAAATCTGATATAATTCATAATGATTGATTAGATGAAGAGGAAAGTTATCATTTATTATTAACTTAAATCCTTTACAAAATTTTTGAAAGCTTTTTTCAATTGATTTGTTTAAAAAATAATTAATATACTCTTTTATGAATTCATTTTTATTTTTATTATCTACTATAATATTTGAACCATTTTTTATTAATGCTATAGTTTTAATTTTAGTAAAAGTTGGGTTTTTTTTAAAATTTTCTTTTTCAGATTCTAGTTCTTCTGGAAGATTATCAACATTTTTATTCATTAATATATCAATTTCAAATCTCAATTCCATTTCTTTTAATTCTTCCGCACTCATTTTACTTATAGATAATAAGTATTTATATTGCAAAGGGTAGACTGATTCAAAATCTCTTATCAGCAAAGGTGTTCCAAATATTTTTTTGTAAAATGTTATTGGAAATGATAAAACCCCACTTACACAATTAAAAATGCTTAAACCAAAAATTAAACCAAAAATAAAATAATAATCTGTATTTGATGTTAATTTTTTAATATTTTGTTCATCATTAGGAAACCATATTTTTCGATTATCCAATTCTACAAAAAAGTTATTTTTTGCACTAAAAACTTCTTTACACATTTTTTGAAACCACTCCCTTTTCAAGCCACTAGCATCCAATCCTGGTTCACCTTCGAATTCAACTCTCATAGGCTTATGCATGTTAAAGCCTAAATTTTTTACTATTTTATCAACATCATATTTTTCATTACGCTCATCATTCATTTCCAGTTGAAGTGTTCTTATTGTTTTAAATAGCATTATTTCTTCATTTAGTTGTTTTATAGTATCTAAACATACTTTTGATCTTCTCACCTTTAAGTGAAAATATAAATCCTGAACTGTTTTGGAATTTAAAGCTTTTAAAAATGATTCTTCCAGCTTAAAGTTCATAATTTTATTAAAATGTGATTCTAATAATTTGATCTTGTATCCTAGTGAAATTGTATGAGAAAAGTTGTAAATAAATAATTTATTACTATTGTAGCTTTTAAAACTAAATTGTTCTTTATTCCAACATTCTATATCAAATTGAATATCTATAAAGTCAACTAAAGAGTTATAAAAAATGGAAAAGTCTTTTAAAACAAATGTTTTTTTATTGATATCATACAAACTTTTTGAGAATTTAAATACATTTAATAAATCTTGGTCATTAATATAAGAGTTTAGTTTAATTTTTGGCTTAGTTTTAAAAATATCATGTTTATCAGAATCATACACTCCTACAAACTTATCAATTGTTTCTAAATCACTGAGTACTTGAATATCCAGACAAACAACCTTGCTTTCGTCTTGAAAAGAAATTTTTTTAACTGTATTACTTCTATTGTTTAAAAGATTATTATTAATTATAATACTGTATAATTTATAATTAATGACTATATTAGATAAATTGACAAATGATTCAAAATGTTCTGGCATAATTTTTATGAAAATATTCATAGCCACTGCAGATGAATCATTCTTATTACAATTTACAAGGTAACCAATACATTTTAATAAAATTTTATAACATATAAATCTTAATTTAGAAGTTGAATTATTA
Source organism: Hanseniaspora singularis (nom. inval.) (assembly GCA_030565715.1). Classification (NCBI taxonomy): domain Eukaryota; kingdom Fungi; phylum Ascomycota; class Saccharomycetes; order Saccharomycodales; family Saccharomycodaceae; genus Hanseniaspora; species Hanseniaspora singularis (nom. inval.). The sequence continues at coordinate 2,665 of JAJMDG010000172.1, read as the reverse complement.
TTGGTGTTATTATTGAATGGCTTTTGAATTTTTTCAAAAATTGATAAATCAGCTAAACATTTTTTTATTGCTGGACATTCAAGAATAATAGTGACACATCTTAAAAACTCAAAATCAACAATGACACCTGGGTTTAATAGAATTTCATAGAATTTCAAAATGATTTTTGCGCCTAATCTAGAAAGTATAGAGCTTTGTGATTTAGCATTCCATATTACAGAATAAAATTTCTTTAGTTCATCAAAATCAATTTCATACTGATTTTTTCTAAAACTAGATTTCAAACTTTTAACAGTAAAACAAAGTTTAACATATTTGTTTAAATTGTATTTTTTGGAATTTTCACTCTTTTTTAATGATTCAATGCAGATATTTAAATCATTAACTGATAACGGCATATAAACCAATAGATTTAGATGATTGAAAAAGGTTTCCAATTTTGTATTTTTAAAATTTTTAATAGAATCATTGTAGTGATAAATGTCATTAGTGTTATTATCATTATCAATGTTATTTTTTGAGCTATTATTTAAAAAAATTATTGATTGACAGTAAGTACATTTAAATTTAATTGCATGCTCGAACGTTTTTAAAATTGAACCACAACAAAAACATTTTTTGAGTATTAATTTTTCATTTTGATTTTCTATATTTTCAATTTTTTTAAACTTTATTTTATTTTCAGAAATGTAATAGTTTGAATTTAAATTATTTGATGATGAAATAACAGTTATACCAGGTTCAATGTTTGAATAAGAGTCCTGTACAATTTTTTTGAAAATATTCATATCCTCTATTTATTTCTTAAAAATAGATAGGTTTCTATACTAAGGTTCAAGATTGGGCCATCTTGTTTTAAGTTACTTTGAATAAACAATTTAGAATCCTGCATTATATACATCGTGTTTTTGAATTTTTTTTGTGTATCATTTGATAAAACGTCTTTTTTATCGTTATTCTAAATTCAAAAAAATTAATTCCGAAAATCACATACTAAATAATGTGTTAATATAATATAATATAATATATAAAAACGTTAAAATTAAAAAAAATATTAAAAAAAGTTTAAAAGATTTATATAATTAAAATCAAGTCTTTTATTTTAAAAAAAACAATTAGCTGAAATAAAAAAGGAAAAGAATGTAATCTTTAAACCTTTTAAATCAATAAAGTTTCAATCTTATCCTTAACAGAGTAGATTTGGTTCTTCATTGGAGAAGCGTCATTGGTGGTAATAGAACAAGCAATGACAGATCTAGAAACACCACAGGCTCTACCTAAAGCAGACTTAGATGGAACGAAAACGTATGGAACGTTCTTATCTTCACATAATAATGGTAAGTGTAATAAGATTTCAATTGGTTCACAGTCAGCAGCCATGATGATGAATTCAGAAATACCTCTGTTTAAAGTCTTGGTGGCTTCATTAGCACCCTTCTTTAATTGTCTTAAGTTGGTAGCTTGTTGAACAACAGATAAGATTTGTTCAGTTAATTCAGAGTTGGCTAATGGGAAAGCTTTTGGGTTTGGAGTAGTAGACATTTTATTTAATTCAAGTTCCTTGCACAAGGTAGTTTTATATTTGATATCAATAGCTCGCTTGAATGGTTTATGAATATAAAGCTTTTTTTGATTTTTTAATATTAAAATTGTATATGTTTAATAATATAAATAATAAGTTTCAATAAAAGAAAAAAATAAAAAAAAAGAATTTTTCTTCTAATTTTATATATTCTCAACTTTTTTTTTTTGAAAACTTAAACAGGTATGATCGATCTTTTTTAAAAAAAAGAAAGAATAAATCAACTTTAAAAGTAAATAATGTTACTAATACGGAAATTGATTTTAAGTTTTGTATTATTAAATTATTTTGTTAAAAAAGAAAAAAAAGAAAAAACAACACGTGATTTATGTTTTAAAAATTTTCTTAAATTTAAAAAATTATAAAAATTTACTATTGACAACTTTTTTTTAAATATATTTTTTAAATAAAAATAAATGAATCTTAAATATAAAATATAAAATTCTAGTATAAGGTTTGAACATTGAAAAAAAAAAGTTTAAACCAAATCAGAATAAATACATAAATATATATATATAATGGCACAAGAACTTACATTATCCACTAAAGCTCCTGTTGAAATTAGTGAAAAGGTTATTATGGAATCTCTTCAATCTTTTGAAAGTAAGAACAGTGTAATTTCCAAGATTGATCAAGAAAAGTACATTGCTAAAAAGGTTAAGGAAGAATATGCCAAGATTGAAAGTGAAACTTTAGATGAATTTGGTAAGAAATTATCAGCTGTTTCTACCCAATACTTTAGTGATAAACAAAAACTAACTGAAGAAAATAATACAAAGAGAAGTTCTAGTGTAGCTTCTTTACAAAAACAAATGACTGAATTACATAAAAACATAGATTTCTTAATTGAAACCCAAGAACAAAAGAAATCAGATGAAACAGTTCAAACCTTAAAAAGTCAAATTCTTTCTTGTTTAACTAGCAAGGAAAACGTCAATAGACCATTAGCTTGTTATGATTTAATTCAAGATTTCAAAAAATTAACCTCAAAATCTGTTTAAATAGTATACAAATCTAGATTTTATTTTATAAGTTAAAACATATATATTCTATATAATATAATATTAAAAAAAAAAAAAAAAA
>JAJMDG010000171.1:10313-25300 GCA_030565715.1 Hanseniaspora singularis (nom. inval.) | reverse complement strand
AAAAAAAAAAAAAAAAAAAAAGAGTGTGTTTATAAAAATAAAATTGATATATAATACATCTGTGGTGTAAATTAGATATAATAAAAGAACTTTCTTTAAATAAGAAAGATTTTTGAATTTGTTTTTTTTTATTCAATTAATAAATACATATATAGTAAAAAATCCAAATTAAAATTTGATAAGAATCTAAGAATAAAATGATTAACAGAAGTGAATCAACTAATTTTGATAGTTTATCATCAGAATTAATACAAAATTTTAAGCAATTGTTTAAATTTATAGATACTGATGATGACAAAAAAATTAATAAAGAAGATGTAGAAAGACTTATTAATGTTACAAATTTAGATGACAAAATTGATATAAACTCTATGTTCCCAAATGATGCAGAATCTATAACATATCCTGAATTTTTAACAATAATGGGACGTCTATTTCAAGGGTTTCCAGGATTTGAAAAACTTCGAGAAGCATTAACCTGTTTTAAACAAAGTGAAGATGATGTTGAAGATTTGAATAAAATTAATATAGATATACTCTTTGATTACTTAATAAAATCAGACTTTTATATTAAAGATAAAAATCAATTTATTGAGACATGGAAACACTATATTGAAAATGATAATGGCATTTTTTATTTCTTAGGAGAAAAGTTTTTAGAGAACTTTGGATAATTAAAATGAATAAAGATATATATTAAAATTATTTTAAACCCTCTATTAATTTTATATTTTGATTCTTGCATTGTCATTCTTTAGACATTAAAAAAAATGTATATACTTATATATTTACTTAGAAATCAACAATTAATTCTTCAACACTCCAATCTTCAAAGGAACCATCCGGTAAGTATCTTCTAATGACTAAAGGAATTTTCTTTTCTTTTAATTCTTTCATAGCAATTTTTAATGGATCAGTTTCACCTTCTAAAGTGACAAAAACAGGAGCATTCATACTTATTTGTAAAGCTCTGGTACCTAATATTCTAGCTCTTTCATATTTAGTCATGTATGGTGTAGTAGTTCTATCTTCCTTCTTAATAGCCTTTTCTTTTAAAGTCTTTAATTTCATGTTGCTATTTTTATTATGTTCATCCATGATTTCTTGATCAAATTCAGCTGCACCGGATGCTATAATTACATTACTATTAGGATCATCATTGTTGTTATCTTCTTGTTTAATATCAATATTATCTAATTGTTGTTGTGGTTCATCATCAGAATATTCTTGCATTTCCTTATCGAAATCAGCATATTGTTCATTTGAGTTATCGTTGTAACCTTCTTCTCTATCAGACATCTTTTATCTATAAAATTATAATTTACGTTTGTATGGTTATTATACGTGGTTTAATTATTCTTTTTTTTTAAAAAATTAATTTCAAATTTATTATTGTTATTTTTCAACTTAAAATAATAATAAAAAAAGAAAAAAAAAATTTTTTTCTTTGTTTAGAAACTATGTTTTAATTGAATTTTATTCTTTTTTTTTTTTTTTCTTTGAATATATATCCCAATTGGGAAATACTTTTTTTTTTTTTTAATTTTATTCATTATCACACTAACTTTCTTTTTTAGAAAAATATATAAACAATAGCAAAGTACTCAAAGATAACAAATTGGATACATATAAGTAAAACATAAACCTTGAAGCTTTGTGAATAATTACAATATTTAAAAAGATAATAATATGGAAGATAAAAAAAATGGATTTCTTCGGCAAAATGTGTCTAATAAAAAAGATGATGAGCAAATGACAATTGATGAATTAACTAATATTTTTATTCAAGAAGAAAAGACAGAAGATAATAATAATTTAATCACTTCTTCACCATCAGTAAGTAATTCAAATATAAGTATATTAGATACAGCAAGTCAAAGTTTTAAAAGTTCAAATGCAAAAAGAGCAAAGATACATAGATGTACTTATCCACAATGTGATAAATCATTCACAAGGCCATCATTATTAAAAGAGCATGTACAAATTAAGCATTTAAACATAAGAAAATATAAGTGTGATCAATGTGGTTTGTCTTATACAAAAAAGTTGCATTTACAAAGGCATTATATAAGCATTCATGCTATTGAAGAAAAACCGTTTGAATGTACATTTTGCAAAAAAAAATTGTTAACAAACCAACATATGAAAAGACATGAAATTACACATACAAAGCCATTTAAATGTCAATTTAATGATCAGTGTGATGCTTCTTTCACAACATCTAAGTCTTTAGATTCCCATGTACAAAGAGCACATTTTAATAAACATGAAGAAATTTTAACTTGTCAAATTTGTAAAAAAAAATATCAATCCCCTTCAAAGCTTAGTCAGCATATACTAAAAGATCATAATTCAGATGAAACATTAGAAGAATCATTACCTCTATTAGATTCAAATGAAAACTTTGATAAAGATTTATTAATATTGCAAAAATCATTAAAATTGAAAAAATATCAATGCTCAACAAATGGATGTAATCAATCGTTTAATAATTGGACATCACTACAACAACATATTAGAAATGATCATCCAAAATTAGAATGTCTAATTTGTAATAAGAAGTGTGTGGGTGAACATGGTTTGCAAATGCATATGATGACACATGATCAAAGTATGAGTAATAAAATTTGGAAATGTTTAATATGTGAAAGTATGTTTGCTAAAAAACTGGAGCTTATAGACCATTGTAAAAACATTCATGATTTAGATATAGATAAAAACAAAAATTATGTTGATCAAGTTATTGATAAAGTAGAAAAAAGTTCAGAAGTTAATGAACATGATGAAAACAATGGTATTGTTATTAAAAGTAAAATTAAAAAAACGGATTTAGATTTATGGAAATCAAATATTAAGATTTTAAATAAAATTGATAATGGTGATTCTATGGCAGAAGTATTATTAAACAGTATTGGTAAAAAATATGAATGTAAAATTAAAAATTGTTATAGAAAATTCAAAAAAAAAGAAAATTATGAAATCCATTTAAAAAAGCATAATGAATATATTGAAAAGTTGGCTTTAATAACAGAAGAAAATACTAATATCAATAACTAACTTTATTTAAAATAATGATCAGATGTTAATAGGTGTGTGTTTATACATATATATTAATAATGATTATATATATATATATTTATTTATTTAATGAGTATCACTAATAAGCTGAACTACTATACTAGGCGGAAACTATTAAAAGTTACTATCACCCATGAAAAATAAAAGCTCATCTTCATCTTCGTCCATATTTAAAGCATTTTCGCATTTATTATTTGTTGAAGAATTCTCATTTCCGATTTCTATATTATTTTTATTCTTTTCATTTTCTTTGTATTCTAATGTTTTTTTAGTATTAGATTGTGATAAAGATGTTTCTTTATTTGAAATTTGATTAAAAATCTTCCTCGTGTTATTAACTGAAGGAGATGAATCATCTTTGGTATAACTTTTAGGTTGTTCAAAATTAGCATAAACTGTTGAAACTTCAGTTGTTGGTTCAGCATAATTTTCAAAACTTGTTCTTCTTGATGCTGCTTGGGAAGAATAAGAAATACCAATGTTGAAATTAGGGGAATTGCTATGTTTATTACTTGTAATTGATTGAGAGAACCTTGGTATTGAGTATGCAGATGATGATGAAGCCCTTCGGTTTCTTCTAATGTTTATATCTTTAGGACTAGTTCCTAAAGAAAATGAACCTACACCAGCATTAAAATCAACACCACTTGTATTGAATGCTTTTTTGAACCCAGGCAAAAATTCATCATCATCCTCTAAGGATACTACTTGATTATCAACACCCATGCTTGTCTTTTCATCATTTTCATAATGAGAATATAAAGAATTTCTACTTATGCTTAATCCCATTTTTCTTGACGAATCAATAGATTCACGTCTAGTTCTATCTAAAGTTGCTTTTAAATGATCAGGATCAAATCCTCTAAGTGGAGATAACCCGAATTGATTAAAATCATCTTGATAATTACTATCTTCCTTCGACAGTGATTCATTTTGTCTTGTACTAGTATTTCTCATTTTAGCATTTGAACTATCCTTTAAATTGTCTTCTCCAGAATCCATTCTCATCATTCTAAACTTCATTAATGAATCAGAAATATTTTGACCTCTAAATCCGCTAGCCAGACTATTTGTGCTATTGTTATTTGGAATTAAAGATGATGATCCTTTTATCATGGACCCTGATTTACTGACATCCCCATCAGATATTAAATCTAAAAATTCTTTGACATCAGCATTGTTTAAAGGGGAAGCTGCCCTCTTCTTTTCAGTTTGTAAAGAAACATTTTCTAAAGAAGTTTTAGAACTTTTCCTCTCTTGTTTAAAACTAGTTCTTCGTTTTAATTGCTCATAAATATTATTATGTTTGTTTTCTATTGTCAAGTTGTCATAGTGATTTAAAAAATCAATCGATTCTGAAGAAGTTGCATTTGTTAGCTGACCAACATTATTAGATCCATTACTAGATCTTTGTGCCCTTAAAGTTGCTATCACTGATGAGTTAGATGGGTTTTTTGTAAGTGTGTTAGAAGCTATTGATCCGACAGACCCAACTTTAAAGTTAGATTGGTGCTGTAACTGTGTTCTGTTTAAGCTGTTTGTATAATTGCTTAATGATTTTCTCCCATTACTTCCAATGTGCTGCTCAGCAGATAATAAACTTGAAATTGAATCAGAGCTTGTTTGTTGGAAAATAGGTGAATTATAAAAATTTACATGATTTTTTTCTCCTTGATTTATGCCATGCGTTATTGTATCATGTTTGCCTTGTTTTAAAGATGTTACATGAGGCTCAGATATAAAAAAATTTGTATTCTTCCTGTATGAAACATTAACTCTTAATAAACCTATGTCAGTTTCTAATGGAATAACATCTTTCTGTTCTAAATGTGATTCATTAGATGAAAATATGCGTTTACTCAAACCTATTCTTCCCTTTGATAAAATGGGTTTTGATCCATCCAAAATACGTGTGCAAACCTTTATTGAAGGAAATTTCCCTGATTTCTCCTCATTAATTAATTTTTCATAAAGTTCTTGTGAAGGTAAGGTTTTTAATAAGGATACTAGATATCTTAAAAAAATTAAAAACTTATCACTAATAAACTGTTTTAAAGATGTCCCATTAGAATTATCAATATCATAAGTATTAAAGTGCAAAGCATCTGGTGTAGAATCTGATAAATCTAATTCTAAAAGCCATCTCTCAAGGACAACCTCACTTTTTTTCCCACCTCCTTTACAAACAAGAACTGATGAATCATGACTAGTACTATTAATATTCGTTGCAGGAGATACATCTAACATGTTATTCATAGTGTCATGTTTTTTTATATACAAATTCTGAGTTGGCTCTAAATTTATTAAGTCTAAATATGTCTCAATAACCAATGGTGGTGGGTGTTTAGTATTTATATCCAATAACTTATTGATATCTATATCTTGCCATAATTTTATAATTTCTTCATTTCTTAAGTAATTTGTATGAAAATCCTCAATATTAATCATAATATGTTTGTCCAGTAATTCGTCGCTATTACTCACATCATCACTTAAATTAATAAATTTATTTGACTTAGAATTACTTATAAGTATAGCTGTTTTAACAAAAAACATTTCAATCAGTTTGACTGTGTTGATGCTCTGTTCATCATATGAATAGGTATTCTGCTGATTAACAATATCATCTAATTCTTTATTATATTTTGAATATTCCATTTCTTAATATAAAGTTATATTTAAAATGAATAAAAAATAGTGTTATGTGATGGATTTTTTCTATAAAAAATAATTCATAAAGATGAAACTGTCTTAATTTTTGGTTTCTTTGGTTCTTTATAGTGTTATATAATATTATTTAGTTCTTTTTGTTTTAAATGAGTGCTTAATCAACTCTGTTTTTGTTTTTGTTTTTTTACTTTTGTATTTTTTATTAATTCATTAATATATTTAATATAAAATTAATGAGTAAATGTGGTGTACTTAAATCAGTGGGTAATGTATTTTTTTTCAAAAAAAAAATAAATAAATAAAGATAAAAATAATAAAAAGGGAACGAAAAAAAATTTATGTGTAAATAAGACTCTGATATCAACATGAAAAACTACTATACAATAGCAAATATTCACTGAAAATAGTAATAAAGATCATGTAGATTTGATTTTTAACATTTAATAAGTATTAACAACTAATATACCAACACCTAACAAAAAAAACATGTTTATTGATGTTATTTTATCATAAAGTTATTATTCAAATCTTAAAATAATGATGCGTAATCACAAATAAAATCAAATTAACTTAAAAAAAAAAGTTGATCGTAAATTATACTTCTTTCTTGTTTCTGAGATATACATTGCTTTATTTAAAATATGTTTGTATTTGTATTTGATTATATATTAGTATAGTATATGTCTACTTATAATAGCATGATCCATGCCACTATAGTAAATCTCTGATAATATAATCCAAAATAATCATTTAATAAAAGATGATACTAATAATCAAAAAAAAATCTAATTGTATCTATAATAAATATAATATTGTCTAAATTTTAAGACATTAATTAATAATAAGCCATGATAGTATAGTGGTTAGTACTCTTCGTTGTGGCCGAGGCGACCCAGATTCGATTTCTGGTCATGGCAATTATTTTTTTAGTATGATTAATCTTGCTTTTAAAGCTGACTTAAAATCATTTAACAAACTCAAAATTAATAATAAGCCATGATAGTATAGTGGTTAGTACTCTTCGTTGTGGCCGAGGCGACCCAGATTCGATTTCTGGTCATGGCAGTTATTTTTTTATTTTTTGTCATTTATACAGTTAATAATTTTAATAATGAAATCAGAAATTTTGATTTCTTTCAAAAAAACAATAATAAGCCATGATAGTATAGTGGTTAGTACTCTTCGTTGTGGCCGAGGCGACCCAGATTCGATTTCTGGTCATGGCATTTGTTTTTTTTACATTTTTTGTATAATATTTGTTATACGGTTTTTTATGTTGTGATGATATATACTTTTTTTTATATAACAAATTATGCCATGATAGTATAGTGGTTAGTACTCTTCGTTGTGGCCGAGGCGACCCAGATTCGATTTCTGGTCATGGCAATTATTTTTTTTATTTTTTTTTATATATATTCACTATGTATTACTTAACTATAAGTTAATGATAAGAATATCTTCTCATTAATATATATGTTTTAAATCTCTTTTTTTTTCAACATCTATTTACTATATATTATCTTAAAAGTAATTCTTGATTGTTAAAGACGATTGGATTATATTGCTTAAAAAGTTTTCAACAAATTAAGCCATGATAGTATAGTGGTTAGTACTCTTCGTTGTGGCCGAGGCGACCCAGATTCGATTTCTGGTCATGGCAATTAATTTTTTTTTGTTACTTATTTATTATATTTTATATAAATGTTTACATTTTTAAGTAATCATAAATCAAATAAAAAAGATTTATTATTATGATTATAATTAAAAAAAAAAAGTGTAAACAAATTATCTGCATTGTTTTATATTAATTATATATAAATAACTAGTTTATCAATAAAAATTACTTTTTTTTTTTGTTATTTAAAGAAATAGATACATTTAACATAATGAATAGTATACAACAGTTAAGAATAAGATGGCCCAGATAGCAATTAAAGCAATAATGTTTTGAGCACCAAATTTGTAGATGTATAATTCCTTTAATTGTTGTAAGTATTGAACCATAACTTTACTACTTAACTTACTTTCACCTTCAGTTCTAACACCAAAGCTAAATGGTTGTTCACCAATTAAAGCATCATCGAAAGGTAATTTAACTAATAAATCTAAAGCGATCTTGAAACCTTTAGCATTGATAGCACCTTCGGAAGCTCTAGATAATTCAACCTTTTGAACACCAAAGAAACCAGACATAGGATCAGAAGCAACAGTTAAAGGCTTAGCTAAGTATCTAGCACCACCAGAGATAACTCTTCTGTACAATGGCCAGTCTTTGTCAATACCAACACCAGCAGCATATCTTGTACCGATAACAAATGGATGCTTTCTTAACTTAACAAATAAATCAGGAACATATTCTGGTGGATGTTGTAAATCAGCATCCATACATATTAAATATTCACCCTTAGCTTCATAGAAACCTTTTAAGACAGCAGATGATAAACCTCTTTCAGTAGTTCTAACGATGATCTTGACATTGTAGCCTCTCTTTTGTAAAGCTTCAACTTCTTCAACAGAACCATCTTGAGAGTTATCATCAACAAAGATTAATTCAGTTTTTTTAGAATTTTCTTCACCTAAAGCTTTAAATAATCTTTCAGTTAAAGGCTTGATGTTAAGCTTTTCATGGTAAGCTGGAACGATAACAGAGTTTTCAATAGACATTTTGAATTTTATTTATTTTTTTTAAAAAAAAGAATATATATATTTATACAAAATATTGCTCTTGGTATTTTATTAGTATATTCTATTTTTATTAGAAAAGTAATATAATAATTGAAAAAAAAAAACCTTTTTTATTTAATATGAGGTGTTCATTTTGCTAGTAAGCTCTCCCCTTTCCATTTTTAAAATTATTTAAAAAAAAAAAAAAAAAAAATTATATGTTGTTCATTTTTTTTTTTTTTTCATCATATAAATTCATACATGCATGAATCACATGATATAACAAAAGATTATCATGATTTTTTTTGTTAAATTAAAAAAAAAGAAATAAGAGTTATATAATTACTTGAAAAGAGTAAATTATTTAGCAATAATGTTAATAAGTTGTTACAATATAATGAGATCAAAAGGTAATAATCTTAATAAAATTCAACATTGTGTATCACTTTTGGTTTATAAATAAAACAGTATTGCATCTTATAAAACAATCACCGATTTTACCAGTTTCTTTACCGTTAATAAATTCAACTGTGTCTTGCAGTCTTAGATTAAAATAATCATCAATTGATATCAACTTTCCTTTATACATAGCATTATTGAATTTTAAGTGAACATTTATAGTCTCTCCGTATAATGATACTAGAAAGTTTATAGGCATTAATGGACTTTCTGCGTTATTTGATATTGTGTCTTCATTCAGTAAAGGTTTTGGCTTATTTGATTTTTCATCAGAGTTCTTTATTATCTTTTTTTTATTATTATTTATCTTTTTAGCTTTGCTTATTGTCGGGAGTTTAACAGTAATTTGTTTTTTTTGGTTGATATTTTTACCTTTCTCTTTATTAGTTTGATTTTTCTTAGCTGCACCCATTATATATTTTTTAATGACCTCAAGGTGTTTAGTTTAATTTTTTAAACTATTATATATATAGTTCTTTATTTCTAATTATATTTATTATTGTGTTTATATGTCTTAAATAATCAAATTTGTTTTATAAATTGACAAAAAATATATCAATCATAATAAACTTGAAAAAAAGAAAAAAAAAAAATAATTAAATGAGATTGTCAAATGGTTAAGTCCGAAATTTTATAATTGCATAAATATATATAATAAAATTGAATATATAATTTTTGAATGTTTATATACAAACCAGATTTAATAAACGACTATCATCATTATCAGTCTCGTCTACTTCATCATTCTTCTTCTTCATCTCTTGTAAGGCATCATTATACTCACAATATAAAACAGATTTCACCATACCTAAAAGTGTTAAAATCAATGAAACAACGTATACCAGTGTCAATGCATAGAAGAAGTTACTATTTCCAGATCCTACAGTTATCCATAAATGATAAAATACAGGCAACAATACTAAACTATGAATAATCAACAAGGATATTATTAACTTGTTTTGTATGATCTTTAAATCAAACCAATAGACATAAGCAGACAAAATAAATCCTAATTCACTAATAGTAGGATATGGCTTAAAGATGGTTATCCATGTTAATAAAATTACAAACCCTTTTAATGGATATTTAGAGAATCTTATAAATACTGGAATCACAAAAATATAAGAATAACAGTTGAAAACAAATTTGAAAAAAGATCTGTATTCTTGGAACATTTCTATAAAAAAGTACCACCATAAGCCTATGTTTGGATATTGTTCTTTAAATAAAATTTTAGATATTATATTATTTTCAATGAAATATGGTTGCATTCTATAAGATAATGAAAACAGAACAGTCATTATTGATAGAACATATATTATAAAGTTAGATCTATTTACTTTATTTTTTATAAAATTTAATAATATCAATATAAGCCCGAGATTATAAATATCTAAGTATGTAGCAACAGATATGTACATTGCTGATTTTAAAATATTAGATTTATTCTCATTTTGAATGTAATATAACGCACCAACTAAACAAAGTTGAATTGCGACATATTCTGTCTTCATCAATAAGTTGATGTAAATCAATGGGTTAAATAAGTAAAGCATAACCTTTGCTGGTATTCCTAATGAATTTGTTTTTTTCAAAAGATTTGGTGTTTTTATTTGAACAATGTAATATAATGTTAAAAGATCAAAGATGCAAAATATGGTAAAATGGTATTTTGATGGAAACATAGAAAATAACTTAACGTATAGTGGTAATTGATTTAGATTAGTTCCACTTGAACCTTGTAGATTACTGTTCTTATACATGTAAATACATTCTCCTAATGTTTTATATGAAGTAAATGGTGTATTGAATAAAACATCTAAATATTCAAGTAATGTTCCATTATTTAAGCTAATAAAAGTAGGTATTAGATAATATCTGGTAATTATAACAAATGTAAATATTATTAGACTTATTAATCCACTCATTCTTGATAAATAATATTTTAAAAATCAATTAACAAAGAAAATAAATAAACTTATAATTTAAAATATTAATTTTTTTTATTTCTTCTTTTTTAAATATTTTTGGTTTTAGTATATATTTATTCTAAGTTTTTAAAATTAATCTTTTGTGTTTTTTTAAAACTTGTAAATGATATTATAAATAAGTTTTTTTTTTTTTTTTTTGCGTTTTGTTCAGGTGCTTTGTTGCGGATATAATATACATGATTTGTTATTATTAAAAAAAGTTTTAATAAAACAGCACATTTGAAAAAAAAAAAATTGTTTATTATATATATTTTTTAAACTAAGATTCACCACATTTACCTTCATATTTTTAACAAATTAATTTTTTTTTTTTTTTTTTTTAAATCTAGATTATTGTAAAAATTAACTCGTAAACAATAATATTTTTAAAATATTAATTTATTAAAAAGTTCAAGCAATACCAATACAATTTTAGTATTATTATTATTGATTTTAAAAAACATGGATTTTGATTTAAATGAAGATATTAATGGTGTAAGATTTTCATGGAACTGTTTCCCTCAAACTAAACAAGAGTGTGAGAGAAACGTTGTTCCATTATCATGTCTTTACACACCATTAAAAGAAATTGAAAATATGCCTATTGCAAATTATAATCCAGTAGTATGTGCTTCTCCTAAATGTAAGGCAATTTTAAACCCTTACTGTGTTATTGACATTTCCTCCAAAACATGGTCTTGTAAGTTATGTAACCATAGAAATAATCTACCTACACAATATCACGGTATAACTCAAGAATCCATTCCTTTAGAATTATCTTCAACTACTATTGAATATACACATGTAGGAAAGCAAGTTTCTGTACCACCAATCTTTTTATTTGTTGTTGACTTAACAACTGATGAAGAAAATTTAGCTGCATTAAAGGAATCTATCATTACTTCTTTATCTTTACTACCTCCAAATCTATTAGTTGGTTTAATTACTTATGATAGAAATGTTATGTTATATGATTTATCTTGTGAAGGTATTGAAAAGATTAATGTTTTCAGAGGTGATAGAGAATATGATATTTCTCAAGTCTCTGAAATTTTAACTGGTGTGAAAGAAAACAAAGCTAACCCTAACTTATCTTCATCATCTAGTATCGAAAGTTTAAAGAGATTCTTTTTACCTCTAGAACAAGTTGAATTTAAATTAACTGAAATTTTAGATGGTTTATCAAGTGACGAATGGCCTGTTAATGGTGGATGTAGACCTTTAAGAGCTACATCTTCTGCTTTAAACATTTCTACTTTATTAATGGAAAGATGTTACAAGAACAACTCTGGTAGAGTCATTTTATTCTCATCTGGTCCGGGTACTATGAACCCAGGTATGATCGTTTCTGCTGAATTAAAAGATCCTTTAAGATCCCATCATGATATTGATACTGATAATGCTAAGCATTACAAGAAAGCTTCTAAATATTATAACTCTTTAGCCACAAGATGTTGCAATAATGGCCACACTGTTGATGTTTTCGGTGGTTCTTATGATCAAGTTGGTGTTTCTGAAATGAGACAATTAACTGATTCAACTGGGGGTGTTTTGTTATTAACTGATGCTTTCTCAACTGCCATCTTTAAACAATCTTACTTAAGACTATTTTCTAAGGATGCTGATGGTTATTTAACAATGGGATTCAATGGTCACTTAACTGTTAAAACTTCTCCAGACTTGAAGGTTCAAGGTTTAATTGGTCATGCTTCTGCTGAAGATAACAAATCCACAATTTCTGGTGCTACTAATGTTTCTTTAAACAGTATTGGTATTGGTGGTACTTCTTCTTGGAAAATGTCTACATTATCCCCATATCATAACTATGCTATTTACTTTGAAATGGCTAATACCACTCCATCTCAACAACCAGTATACAACCAACAGCAGCAACAACAACAGTTCCCATTAGCTTACACTCAATTCATCACCACTTATGAACATTCATCTGGTACTTTAAGAACAAGAGTTACAACAGTTGCCAATGAAATGGTACCAAATGGTTCTCAAAAGATTGGCTTATCATTTGATCAAGAAGCTGCTGCTGTTTTAATCGCTAGAATTGCTGTTCACAAGGCTGAAAAGGAAAGTCAACAAGATGTTATTAGATGGGTTGATAGAGCTTTGATCAAATTATGTCAATCTTATAGTGATTACAACAAAGGTGATCCTTTATCATTCAAATTGAGTAGTAATTTCTCATTATACCCTCAATTCTTATTTTACTTGAGAAGATCTCAATTCTTATCTGTCTTCAACAACTCACCTGATGAAACTGCTTTCTATAGACATGTTTTCACAAGAGAAGACACTACTAATTCTTTGATTATGATCCAACCTACATTAACATCATACTCCATGGAAACCGAACCAGAACCAGTCTTATTAGATTCTATTTCTGTTAAGCCTAACACTATTTTGTTATTGGATACTTTCTTCTATATCTTAATTTACCACGGTGAACAAGTTGCTCAATGGAGAAAGGCTGGTTACCAAAATGATCCAACTTACCAAGATTTCAAAAACTTGTTAGAAGAACCTAAATTAGAGGCTGCTGAATTATTAGTTGATAGATTCCCATTACCAAGATTTATTGATACTGAATTTGGTGGTTCTCAAAGTAGATTCTTAATGTCCAAGTTAAATCCATCTGTTGCTTACACTGAAGGTGATTACTCAGCTGGTAATGTTGTTTTAACTGATGATGTTTCTTTACAAACTTTCATGAAACATTTACAATCTGTAGTTGTTAATGATGAACAATAGATAATTTTAGTTACTAACAAAGTAGTGGATATATAATTATAAGTATATACATATATCATTGAAACAAAATCTTTATTTTAACTTAAAAAAAGAAAAGAAGAGAAAAAAGTACTTAAATTTCTAATATAACTGATTCATCATTTTTAATATCAAATAATAAAATGTTATTTAAAACTTTGGAATCATTTAAACTACCAATATAGTCTTGGACTAATGCTGCACCCATTATAGCTGAAAAAGCAGGTAATTCAATCCCTTTACATTTAATAAAATGTTCGTTTCCTTTTGTAAAATCTTTAAAAGAAGATTCATTTATATGGTTTAGCATATATGGAATTGTAGTATTTTGTAAAAACTGTCTAGTTTGTCTATTATTAAATTGAGGTTTAAACACATCTTCATTTTTTAATTCTAAACTTAGGAATAATTCATCAAAAGAAATAAATTTGTGATTAAATTCAGAAACTAATTTAATTATTCCTTCTTCATCCTTGTCTAACAATGCTTTAGATAATAAGGTTGTGTTTTTTGATATACTTTTTGGAAAATTTGTTTCATCTTCTATTATAGCTTTTTCTCTGTTTATAACATTGATATCGTTTTTGAAGTCTAATGACTTTTTTAATATAGATTTTTTTTCAATATAATCTATGAAGATGAAACCTGATAAACCAAATGATTGACATATGTAAATAGGAAGATTTAGGTCTCTAGTTAATTTATTTAAATCAAATAAGATTTTATTATCCATAATACCAGTTGTTATAACAAGATCAAAACTTTTTAAAAAACTAGAATCTTTTAAATGTTCATTCACATTTTCTTTTATTATAGAGACATTACATTTTGGATTCATATCTTTAATATTATTATAAGTTAAATCCAGTCTTTTGTATTTAACTTGGCTATCAAGTTTTGATAAATCAGACTTATAAATAAAAAATTGATTATAATAAGTATTAGGATCACTTATATCTACTTCATTTTCATCTAAAATAGTTATGTTTCCAATACCTGAAAGCAATAAGTTTTTTAAAATTTCTGTACCTAAACCATTTAAGTTAACTAATAGTATTTTACTGTTTAATATACGTTGTTGTGTAGATAACCCCCACAGTCTAATCTGTCTATCATATAATTCAACGTCAATATTTCCTATATCTTCATCCATTTAATTATTATTATTTAATATATATGTATCTTGGTATGCATTCATAACTTTTACATTAAAAATTAAAATGAAGAGGAAAATTTTAATTACGCGTTGAAAAATAAAAATCAAATAATAATACATACTATTAATAAATGATATATTTTAAGGTTAAAGAAAAAAAAAAAAAAAAAAAATTATATATTTTTTTAAAAAAAAAAAAAAAATTA
>JAJMDG010000171.1:0-10213 GCA_030565715.1 Hanseniaspora singularis (nom. inval.) | reverse complement strand
TAAATAAAGATTATGACTCTATATTGAATAATTTTATGGGCAGTAACAATCAGGCTAATAATAATATTACTGAAGCTATTAATAAATCTAATCAGACATACAACATACCATGCTTTTTTACGAAAGAGCAAAGTGAATTATATAAAAAAGTTATTCAAGTACATTATAGTGATATTCTTCAATTGATAAATAATGATGATATAAATGACTATATAAAGAATTCAATGGATTTACTTGCTATAAATTTAGAATCAGTATCGATGCATCCATATGTTTTAATTATGAGTAAACTTCCAACATCTAATAGACAGTTAATATTTAAAGAGTTTATTAAAAATCAACTTTTAAGCAAATCAGGGAAACTTTATACTCTAAAGCTTTTAATTGATGATCTTAGATCAAAAGAACATGCGAATATCAAAAATATAGTCATTTACTACAGAGGTGATTTTAACATTAATGATTTATATGATTTTGAAAAAACTAATTATAAACATTTATCTTATATTCCTGGAAATTTAAACCAAGAATTACATATGAGAAGAAATACTGTTAGTGAAATTAATTTTGACATTATTGGAAAGAAAATTAAAGTTGAAGAAGAAGTAGAGGAAGAGGATGAAGAAGATGAAGTGGAAGAGACTAATTATACTTCAGTTGGAAAAGATGTTAAAGTTGATGAGAATGATGACGAAAGCAACTCAGACATTGATCAACAAACAAAACAAACTTCTAAAGAAGACAAAATTGTTAAACCAGAAGAAGAAATCCAAAATAGTATTGGCGGAAGATCTTCCTCAATTTCATTAAGCTCAACAACTCAGCCTACAAGAATTTGTGATATTTTAGAAGCTGTTTTAACATTTAATAAATTTCCTAATGCTTCTCAAAATACAAATATTCGTAAAGTTGATGTTAATAGATATGATGGTAAAAAGTCTCTTAAAAGAGGTGGTAATACTAAAACGAATGCAGATTCCAATAACTTAGGCGATAGTGACACACTAAATATTCATTTATTGTCAAATATGGAACCTGATGAAGAGGAATCACAAGAAATTTTTGATTTAGAAGCTGAGAATATAGATTTAATAATAACTTTAGATTCTTGTATCCCAGAGAAAGATGCATTTAAATCAGAACAACAGATTGCAAATGAGAAAAGCGGATTGAATTTGAGATTAAGAAGTCAACATAATGCAGGAAAAGAAAAGCATCCAATTGTTATAAGATTATTTACACCATTTTCTATTGATCAGTTTTTAATGAGTAATGATGTGGAAAATAATCATAGACCTGGCGATATGAAACAAACAATTATGAATGTTGTTTGCAATAAAGATAAAGCTGGGTGTTTAAGTGATTTATGGAGTTTAAAATATTTAGAAGCTTTTAAAAATATTTTTTCTGATTTAGTTGAACATAATAAGACATCATTAAGCATGGATATAAATGATTATGTTCCTGGTAATTTTGAACAAACTGAGTTAATGTTAGAAAAATCTGAAGATTTATTTGGTGATTTCTTACAAAACTATGTAAATGGTCTTGATTCTGGAGATTCAGTGTTTAATTTTTTAAGAAATATTCAGTATTTAGATTCAAGAGTTAATTTTTCACAATTATGTGATAATGATATTGTAAATTTAAAAAGACTAATAAAGGAGAATATTTCTATTAAATATGATATAGTTAAAAATGATTATTTTAAAGTTGATAAGAATTTAAAAGTAAATTTTGATCAAAATGTTTTATATCAATTAAATAAAGATTATAAAGTCGGCTATAATAACATACTTGAGAAAAATATAAATGTAATGGACTCATCAGTAATATTTAATTATCTACAGAGCGTTAAGTCAAACTTAGAAATGTCAAAAGAATTAAATAACACTATTGACAAAGAAATTGAGTTTTATAAAAATGAGTTTGTAAAATTATTAAATAAAATTCTAATAGATGGTGATATATTTACTGAAGAATCAAATAAAAAGATAGAAGAAGCTTTAAATAAACAAAAACAATTAAGATATGAAATCTCTGAATTTAAACAAGCTAATAGTATTGAAAAAAAAGATCAAAAATCAAACTTAAAAAAGAAACTTGATGATAAAAAAAATGAATCTGATTATTTGAAATCAGAAATTGATAAAGCAAAAAAATCTATAACTGATTCAGATAATGAAATTTTATTATTAAAAAAACAGTTAGAAGAGATTGATTCAAAAATAAATGAAAAGACAAGCGAAAACGATAATTTAAAGAGAAAGAATATAACTGACGTAATTATAACCGATGTTTTGGATTTAGAAAGAGAAACTACAGATTTGTATAATGAGATCAAAGAACTCCCTCTCAAAAGGTCTAAAAGACAACGTAGAAGATAGGTTATATATATTATCAAAAAATCTTTTTATAATTTATATAATAAGTGAAACCTTTTTATTAAATCCAGCTGTTAGCACGCCGTAATCCTCATTATTTGTAAATTTACAGCATAACAATTTATCGTCACCTAGTAAGACCTTACCATCATGTTCATAACTGTTTAAAGAATCAATACTTTCTTTATTAAACATGTTATTCGTATTTAGATCATTGGATATATTGGAAACTGTATGGCTTTTAATTAATGACTTTAAATTTCCATGTTCAAACTCAGTAAATTGGATACTCCCATCTTTGAAACCAGATGTAACAATTAAATTATCCTTATAATCAATTGATGTTACTAGATTCCCAGAGTGTATTGGTATATAAGATAAAGGCTCATTGTTAATTGGTTCATTATTAGTTCCATGTTCAAATGATATGCTATAAAGTTTTCTTAAGTCAAATAGTTTTAAAACACCTTTTCCAGTCATTAAAAAATTTCTATTATCAGGTAGAAGTTTTAGAGCATGTAGGTCCGACTCACCCTTACCTTCAATTCTGTAAATTAAATTTCCAGATCTTAAATCATGTACTTGGCACTCGTTGTTTAAACTACCAGTAATAATTAAATTTCCATATGCTGAAACATCTAATGCGGAAAGTCCAGATGAATATCCTTCTTGCTTGTATAAAATATTTTGTGTGTTATAATCCATCAATGCCCATGTTTTATCATGTGAGATAGAGACAATGTGATTTGAAGTGGGAAGTTTTTTAACAGCAACAATTCTATCATTATGT
This sequence comes from Hanseniaspora singularis (nom. inval.), assembly GCA_030565715.1. Classification (NCBI taxonomy): domain Eukaryota; kingdom Fungi; phylum Ascomycota; class Saccharomycetes; order Saccharomycodales; family Saccharomycodaceae; genus Hanseniaspora; species Hanseniaspora singularis (nom. inval.). The sequence goes on along the minus strand of JAJMDG010000171.1, from coordinate 7,039 downwards.
AAATTAAAAAGTTTCTCATCATTATTACTTTTTATCTTTAAACTACCATCCTGACCACCTGAGAGTATAACATCATCAAAAAAATCATATTCTAGTGCAGAGACTCTCATTCCGTCGTGATTATACAAGCAATCAGTTTTGTTTAAATTTAAATCAAATTTCATTATATCACCTTTATGATCAGATAAAAGATAACTTTCATTTTTGTAACCAATAATATTTGCAATATTTCCTTTAGTTGTAAATGACGAAACTTTATTTATCTTACAATTATTTCCTTTTTCTTTAACATGCTTATTATTATCATCATATATATTACATCTATTTTTTATTAATTGTGGATATGATTTTATTAAGTTTAATCTAAATTCTATAGTTTCTTTGCTAGCTGGTGTATAGAAGTCTTCTTCTTCATTAACCACATCTGTCATACTGTTATTCTTGCAATTGAGAAATTAAAGTATTGGTTTGTTTAAACTTTTTAGTTATTTATGCTTGAAAGGTAATTTTTTCAAAATTATACATTAAAAAAAAAAAAAAAAAAGAAAATTAAACAAATCTTTAAAATTTATTATATTTATTTATTAGAGTTTTTTTTTTTTTGATGTATATTTCACACTAATTTTATTCTTATTAAATATAAACAATACTCATTGAACCAAAACTACTATTTTTAAACAATGACCCTAAATAAACCCTTAATAAAAAAGTATATAGATAATCTTAGTAAAGAATTAAATGATACAGATCAGCTAGAATATTATTTATCACAACATCTTAGAATGAATGGTTTATATTGGACTGCAATTTCTACACAGTTAGTTGATTCAGATATAGATACATCAATATTTTCATTTATTAAAGACTGTTACAATCCAAATGAAGGATCATTTTCTCCATTTCCTGGACATGATTCTCATATTTTATCAACTTTGTCAGCCATACAACTTTTAGTGATACTTTCAACATCATCAGATAAGAATGTGTATAAGGATACTAATGAGATTAAAACTTTTTTGATAAAAGTGTTAAATCAAACTTTATTTTACATTAAAGACCTACAGTTAGAAGATGGATCATTCAAAGGAGACTTATATTCACTAGAAGTTGACACTAGATTCTCTTATAATAGTATTCATATATTATATTATATCAAACATATAGTTTCTGATTTTCAGCACACGGAATTATTGGATAATATTATTAAAAAAGGATTGGATTACTTGAAGTTATGTTTTAATTATGATGGTGGATTTGGATTAAGACCAGGTTGTGAATCACATGGTGCGCAAGTATGGACATCATTAGCCAGTTTTGCTATATGGGATAAGATTGATGAGTACTTTTCTAAAGAGGATTTAGATAATATCAAGTGGTGGCTATTAGAAAGACAAAATCAAGATGGTGGGCTAAATGGCAGACCTTGTAAGTTATCTGATTGTTGTTACTCATGGTGGTGTCTAGCGTCATTAAAACTTTTGAATTATAGTAAACATTTTGATAATGAAACAATCAATCTTTTAGATCTTTATAAATTAAAAGAATTTATAATAGACTGTCAAGATGATGTTAATGGTGGTATATCTGATCGTTCTGGGAATATAGTTGATATATTTCATACATGCTTTGGCCTTGCAGGTATGTCTATGATAGAAGAGGTTTTAAATGAAGATTCTTATAAAAAAATAGATTCCCGTTTTTGTATGTTGTTTGATATTATATCAGATATGAAATCTTAAAAGTTTTTGATTTGTTTTAAATACATACATACATACATACATATATATATATATATATATTATTTTTATAGTGTTTCCCAAACAAAAGTTCTTTTAAACGGTACGTATTCCCACCAACCTATACTTGTGTTAGTTGATGAATGAAGTTTTCCTGTATTAACCACTTGAACACCATTGCTTATAGTTTTAAACTTATTACATGAGTTATCTGTCATTACTATACTTGTTGGCAGTGGATTAAGTTGTAGAAAGTGATCATAATCCCAATTAATTTTATCTTTATAAAAAAATAAGTGTTGTTGTGTTACTAATGTGTTGGCAATTTTTTTATACTCATTACTTTGTTTTTCTAAATTATCAATTATAAACCCATTCTCATCATCCAATGTAGATTCATCAACTACTTTAGTTTTGATAGGTATGCTATTTTCATTTAAATCAATTGACTTGGAAACAAATTCTTTGTAATATTTATTATTTACTATTAAAATTTCTTGATTTAAGTAAATAAGCTTAGTTGGATTGCTTTTAAAATGACAATTAGAAATAAGTGAAGGAAATAGGTGCCTTTTAATAAAAAACGATGGTATACTGTCTCTAGGAAAGAAGGAATTATCATTATCAAACCATGGATCATTTTCTCCGGGAATGAATATAAATTGTGTTTTTGCATCTTTTAACCTATTAAATTTAGATATTAAGTCTAAAAGTCTACTAAAGTTATCACTGTATTTTTTAAAGACATTATCACTATTTGCCATTACATCGTTTTTCAAAGGTTTTGAAGTAAAAGATCCTTGAAAAACAATAAATTTAGGAAGAGCTGTTTGATCTGAGTTAAATTTATCTAATATTTTAAAAATAGTATTAAAGTTATCTTCAATGTCAAGGTATAAGTCACCACCTAAAAATGCAACCCAATTTCTTGTTAATTTCAAATTAATTTCTTCAAGTTTAATCATGAAATCTTCATCTAAAGAATATTTATTGTCTTTATTTATTCCAAGATAGTCCATTTTATTCAATCTTTTTAAAATAGTCTCACCTCTGTTTTCTACAATTGGAAAGCTAATGTTAGCAACTTGAAATTCCTCACCTACTGTAAAATAAACACCTTCTAATATTACAATTTGGTTTTCTATAAAAAAATAATTTTTATCATCAAAAGATGCATTTTTTAAAAGTAATTTCACACACCCAGATGCATCCTCTAAAATCCATTCCTTTTTGAAATTCTTTCTTATAATACCTAAAAGTGTAAAAATCTTTTCATTTCTTCCTAAGAGATCTTTTGCTGCAGTAAATGGTTCATTAATTTTTTTTGAAAGTTTGTGTTTTATAAGTTCTAATCTTTGAATTAACATACTAGATTTTTTTAATGGATTAATTATATTTAAATGTTGGTGATTTAACATTATGCTATCATTGTCTATTTTAAAATTTCTGTTCAAGTAATCATACCTTAGCAATGGAAGTTCTTGGAAACTTTTAAAACAAATAAATTTTTCGTAGTTTTGAAGAAGATCTCTTTCTAAATCTACATCCATTGATACATCTATAAATGAACTATCGTTTACATTACCTTGCTGTGTTGATTCATTTGTATCTTCTATATTTAATGATGTTGAGTTTCCTGCATCTAAATCCATTCTATCAGTATTATCATTATTGATTGTTCTAAATATATCAAAATAAACGTTCATAATTTTATCTTCATCATCAAACTTATTTCCAAAATTTCTTTTAACCCATTCTTTAACTATTTTATCTATAACTTCTTTTGTATAATTAAGTTTCGATGTTCTCCATTCACTCCCAACCTCTTTTTTCCCTATAATATACGCTATAGTTTCTAACCCTTTAGTTGTTAAAATTAGATTATACTGTTTGGTAACTATTCTGTAGACTATAGGTCTGATGATATTATTTTGAATATCAACAGGCAAAATGATATTATTATTAAATGAACTCATAATTACGTTAGTATTTTTGGTATGCATGTTTGTATTAGTTTTTTTTAAAAAAAAAGTTAGACATTTAGTGAAAGAAAAATTTAAAAGAATTCGCGTTATTATATTTTTTAATTAAATCTTACATTTCTTCGGATATACTATATTTAATGGTTTACATGAACGCGTTAAAAAAAAAAAAAAAAGATTTTATTTTTATTGAACGATTTATACCTTCCCTTTAATATTAATTAAACATGGTCTTTAAAAAAAAAAAAAAAAACATATATTCTTATTATTAGAACAATATTTAGTAATAACACAGAAAAAAAAAAACTTTAAAACATAACCAAGATTATTTAAATAATAAGAATTTGAAAATTATTAAGATTTGAAAATTAAACCATGAATAATAATAGTAAATTTAAATCTATTCTTGAAAAAATGAATGTAGAGGAAGATTCTCCAAAGAAAAAACTTTACAACCAAAATAATAAAAGTGAGGATGATTTTATTACTATGAAAAGAAGTAAGATTAATAGAAATAATTCCTACTCCTCTATAGCCAATTCAAGACATAAAGTGAATAAGTTTAATAAGCAAAATAAAAGAGCTAAAAATCCATCTCTTTTCTCTAAAGTGGTAAATTATTTTCATACATCTGGTAATGTTAAAGGAAATAATCGTTTAGAAGAAAACAATGATGAAACATCTTTGAGTGATATTAAATCAAGATTTAACAAAAAAAACACACTATACTTGGAAGAATTAAAAAGTAAGTTATCAACGATTAAGAGTAAAGACTCTATATTATCTGATAGTTTAGCAGGAAGGAAAGTAAGCTTTATTAAAGAGTATTCACACATAAGGGAACCATTTCTTTATGGAAATAGAGATACTTCTATCAACACTGATTTAGAAAATGATACTGTTTATAAATTAATAAATAAACAACAAGAGCTACAGGCAGAAATAAAAAAACTTAAAAGCGAAGTTGCAGATATGAAGAATGAGATGCTGTTGTTTAAACAACAATACGCAGGAAAGAGTTTTATTGATTTATCATTGATAAAGGAAAAGAGAAAAATTAATAATTTACAATCAAGTGATCCAATATTGGGAGAAGATGAAGATAATGATAAAAACAATAATATAAGAAAGAAAAGACATGATTTTGTAAAACCATTGATGACCTTTGAAAACTTGTCACCAATTAAAAGACAAGAATCTACTTTTGGAAGTAAAATGATTAAGAATAATGATATTGAGTTTAATAGTGATAAGTTAAAAAATGATGATAGAGTTTCTGAAGGTGATAATAGATATATCCATAAAGGAAATGCTATAACAAGTTCACCAACTAAATCTTATAGACAAAACAGAAATAATGTTAGCAATTTACTTGAAGAAGAGGAAGAAGAAGGTGATGACTGGAGAGTTCAAGAAGATGAATCTGTATCTATCGGGGATATAGAAGATTAATTTTGACATAGTTTTAATTTTGTATTATAATTCATTTATTTCTATTTATATATACCCTTAATATTTTGTTTTAACTTTTAAGGTATATTAATTTTATAGTTCTTTCAATAAGCAATGATGAGTCTTTTTAATACACACACATGCAAATGCCTCATGTATATGTAGCGTGCAACTGTTATTACTTTTTTTAAAAAAAACACACTTACATCAGAATAAATAAATAAAAACCCTATTCTGTTTCTCAATTTTTTTTTTTTTTTTTTTTTTTTTGGTAAGGGTTGAAGGAAAAAAAGATATACATATTAAAAAGAAAACAAACTAATATTTTTATACACATATATTAAAAGAAGGTATAATAACCAAATATTGACAAATAAAATAGATAAAAACATCAACTTTTTTTTTTTTTTTTTTTGTAAATTATTGTAAAAAGAATGTCTGAAGGAAGTGATGTGGATTTTTTAAACAAAGGGTTACAACTGATAACTAAAGCTATAGATCTTGATAACAATAAATCATACAAAGAAGCTTATGAATCTTATTATAATGGGTTGGATTATTTAATGCTAGCTATAAAATATGAAAAGAATGAAAAATCAAAAGAACTTATAAGAGTGAAATTTACAGAATATTTAACAAGAGCTGAGAAATTAAAAACATTTTTAGAACAAGAAGATGAACAGCAAGAAAAAAACAAAAACAAACAAAATACTGATAATAATAGTAAAAAAGAACCAGTAAACGGTGACGAAGATAAACTTAAATCATCTATTTCACAAGCAATTTTAACAGAAAAGCCGAATGTTAAATGGTCTGATATAGCTGGTCTAGAGCAAGCCAAGGAGTCATTAAAAGAAGCTGTAATTTTGCCTGTAAAGTTTCCACATTTATTTACTGGAAAAAGAAAACCAACAACAGGTATTTTACTTTATGGACCACCTGGTACAGGTAAATCTTATTTAGCTAAAGCTGTGGCTACTGAAGCGCAATCAACTTTTTTTTCTATATCATCTTCAGATTTGGTATCTAAATGGATGGGTGAGTCTGAAAAATTAGTTAAAAATTTGTTTCAATTAGCAAGAGAGAAGAAACCAAGTATTATATTTATAGATGAAATTGATGCTTTAACATCTGCAAGATCCGATAATGAGTCTGAAGCAAGTAGACGTATAAAAACTGAATTATTAGTTCAAATGAATGGTGTTGGGAATGATACACAAGGTGTTTTGGTTCTTGGTGCAACTAATATACCATGGCAATTAGATTCAGCTATTAGAAGAAGATTTGAAAAGAGAATATATATTGCGCTCCCAGAGTTAGGTGCTAGATGTAAAATGTTTGAGTTGAATGTTGGTGACACACCTTGTACTTTAAAAAGAAAAGATTATAGGGTTTTAGGAAAAATGACAGATGGATATTCAGGTTCTGATATTAATGTTGTAGTAAAAGATGCTTTAATGGAGCCTATCAGAAAGATTCAAACAGCTACTCATTTTAAGAAGGTTACTATAAATGATAAGATTAAATATACTCCTTGCTCTCCTGGAGATAACGATGCTATTGAAATGTCTTGGTTAGATATAGAAAATGGTGAAGATCTTTTGGAGCCTGATTTATCATTAAAAGATTTCATAAAAGCTGTCAAAAGAAGTAGACCTACTGTAAACCAACATGATCTGGATAAGCAAATCGAGTTTACTAACGATTTTGGTCAAGAAGGAAATTGATTATATAACAAGTATTGCATATATATGATTAAAATAAAATATTAAAAAAAAAAAAAAAAAAGAAGACAGATTAAACTAATTATAAATATAAAAGTTTTATATATTATTTAAAAACCTTTAAATTATTTTTTTCATCATTAGT